>JANEYF010005901.1:0-30922 GCA_029963845.1 Rhamnusium bicolor
GTAAAGTACACAATTTTACACAGTTTTCCAGTAACATACTGGGTAGCTAACTAAGCTAACTATATTTTTTAGATAATGAAGAATTATTCATGTGATAGTAAGTCCCAAAAAAAAAAAGAAAAAATGTTGTGTATTATTGTCACCGATGGTTTATGAACATATTTTCAAAAATTGAAAGGTTTGATTTTTTGAATATCTAAGATAATGTGCAATATTTATTGTTAGTAAGGTATAATCTAGCCAATCTTTAATTACTATGAAATCATTTTTTTTCCATTACGTTTAGTTCATCCCGTGTATCGGCTTTATAAAGGAGTGTAGTATTCTCAGCAAACCTGATAATGCTTCCCTTCTGCTCTGGAGTGAAAACAACCCATTTATCTATACGTTGAAAAACATAGGGCCAAGGAATGTACCTTGTGGCACACTATATTCTATGACTTTTTGATAACTAAGCATATGATTTATTTTTACACTGTGGTGTTTATTTGTCAAGTAGCTTTTGAAAAGTTTTAGGCAAGTACCTCCAATTCCTATGTCAAAAGATGTAAGAACAAGTTAAGGCTGACAGTGTCAAAATATTTTGAAAGGTCAATAAATACACATAAACAAGGTTTGCTCTTCTGGGAATACTGTAGGGTTCTCTGTGACGGTAAACAAATTTTGTCACTCGCATTCGACAATAAGGAACCACAAATACTTGACTACACCACTGGGCATACAAATTCGTTAGGTCCTGTAAACTTTTTTAGTTGCATGGTTTCATTGTTTTTAAAAATTCGTAAAAAAAATCCATGTTCCTACAAAAACAAAACATCTTCTCTTTTCAAATAAAATACCCTGTTTTCTAAACCGGGCCGTATTAAGTCGCTCAGATTAAGGGTGCTGCACTGATGAGCTTATCTCTTGATGTTGGAGATTGGTCTTGGTAGCGAAAATAGACATTAAGTAAGTGATAAAAAGTTCATTAATTAACAAACAATCGCTTATATTTTTTTAAATTAAAATCACAAATTTAGTAATTAATATTTTTCTACAACAAAATTTTGTTGTTTTTTTTATACTTAACTTCTATTAGTAGGAGAGCTGGTGTCCAAAAATGTGCAAGAGTTTTCTCAAAGCTAATTTTTTGAGATTAGGTTACTTTTTAGTGATGGAAAGTAACTGTAGAGTCAGCACTTCCGGTACCGGGACACCTGGCGCTGGGACGCTCGCAAAGATGTAATATTAATTAACGTCTCTAAACTGTTTTCTCAAAGCTCAAAATTTATAGACAACGAGCAAATATAATATAAAACAGGAATCCAACAGTCAGACAGCAAAATACAGGCGTCAGCGCTACTTCATACCTGTCAAAAAAAATGACGTGTGTTAAAGTGATTTCTCAAAGCTGAAATTCTCCAAAACATTAATTAAAACTATAAAGTTAATAAAGGAGACAGTCAGACTCACTTATGATAGGACCACGTCAGTCAACCGTCGATAGATGTGAGAACGGTAACTGCGCGCATTAGTACGCCTTTTCTCAATACATATCGTTTATTTTATAACTCAATGGAATGTGGGTTATCAGGGCCGGCCCGATGGGCAGGCGAGCTCAGGCGGTCGCCTTGGGGCGCTGAATCTTGGGGGCGCTGACTTGCCGCAAGTCGGTTGTAGTTTCTGAATAATTAAATTTAAATTTTAATCAAAAGCACGCACTCCAAATAAGTCGGCACCTGCCCGCCTATCGGTAAGCGTGCTGTATGATAACAAAAAATCAAAGTAATACCGGCCCGTGGAGTACAAGTGTTGTCGTGGCTATGATGTTTACGTTTTATCGTTTTTATATAGAGCGCCGACTGCCAGTCTTCTTTGACCGAGTTCTGAATTTTCTGTATTTAATTTTATTATTTATTCTCTAACTAAAAACAAAGAATAAACTATCTTTGCTAAAGAAGCGAATTGGAGTCATGCTGATTGGAGTAATGCTGATGAAAAAGTGCCCACTGCAATGATTCCAGAGTAAAACGGTTGGCAGTTGATCGATGGCCGATATGATTTCAGTTGGTACGAAGACGATCAGCTACCTAATTTCATTTCTGACGTTTTGATTCAACAGGATGATACACCTGCAGGTAATTTTTGCCAGTCGACTCGCAAATGTGATTCAAAACCTTACTTATTAATGTAATGTATTGCTTAACGCTGAATGATTCTTTTTTTTCTGTTATAAAAATTAAAATTATTTTTTCTTGTATAAAATAACTGATATCTATATAATAACTGATATATAACAATTACAATTATTAAGAAACAATTAAAATTATTTTTTTATATAAAATAAATGATATGTATTGAGAAAAGGCGTACTAATGTGCGCAGTTACCGTTCTCACATCTATCGACTGCTGACTGACGTGGTCCTATCATAATTGAGTCTAACTGTCTCCTTTATTAACTTTATAGTTTTAATTAATGTTTTGGAGGATTTCAGCTTTGAGAAATCACTTTAACACACGTCATTTTTTTGACAGGTATGAAGTAGCGCTGACGCCACGTGTCCTTATATTTTGCTGTCTGACTGTTGGATTCTTGTTTTATATTATATTTGCTCGTTCTCTATAAATTTTGAGCTTTGAGAAAAACAGTTTAGAGACGTTAATTAATATTACACCTTTGCGAGCGTCCCAGCGCCAGGTGTCCCGGTACCGGAAGTGCTGACTCTACAATTATTTTCCATCACTAAAAAGTAACCTAATCTCAAAAAATTAGCTTTGAGAAAACTCGTGCACATTTTGGACGCCAGCTCTTGGACTATATAGATCCTCACATGGAAACAATGGAGATTATATAAGGCGTCTATTTTTTCTTATCACCGTTAGGCATTTACCCTCATTTTACAAAATGTCAAGAAAAATATTTTTCTCCCGATGGAACTTTTTATATCTTTATATTCATTTGCTGCATAATTTGTATCCTTGTTATAAAAGATAAGTACACGAATTCTTTAGAATTATTATTGTCTCTTATAACCTTCCTTGGTATATAAATTATGTAAGCCTATGTACGAAAATAAAGTGGTAGTTTTGTAAATTAACGAATAGGCTCACGGCACTCTGAAGCTAGGGTCGTTTAGTCTGGAAGTCTCATATTTCGCAAAAAGACATTACATTAATGTAAAGCATGACATGTGATGATGCTCTGACTATACATCTTAACTAGGCTCGGTATCTCAGTGCAGCCATAAACTTATATTAAATGTCTAACAACGTATTGTGAAGCGCGGTGATGATTTTGAAGAGAAACAGGGTAGGTTTGAGTTTTTTAAGCCTGTTATAGTGGAATCGCCTAACTCAAAATATTCTCCTGAGAGATTAAGCATTTTGGTGG
This sequence comes from Rhamnusium bicolor, assembly GCA_029963845.1. Lineage (NCBI taxonomy): Eukaryota > Metazoa > Arthropoda > Insecta > Coleoptera > Cerambycidae > Rhamnusium > Rhamnusium bicolor. Next base: position 3,372 of record JANEYF010005901.1, read on the forward strand.
CTTACCTAGAAATCTTTGAAAGCATGATTTTATATAACTTAATTAGTTGACACAAAAATTATTATGAAACGCATAATGAATAGGTAGATAATTTCTGATAAAACTTTATGAGATATTTTCAGTGTTCACGATAAAAAAAGTGTCTGTCAATGTTCTTGTTCTCAACATAACAGTCTTTACTATGGAGCAAAGTAATTGATAGTTTCCTGGACATAACAATAAATCTAAATAAATATAGTTTAAAAAAACTAAAAAACACGCTTTTAAAGCACATCAAACTAAAAAGTGAAAAATAATTATTAATATAAACTGAAAACAATAATGAACGAAAAAATACTAGTATTATTGTGAAAAAGGCGTGGGTTGCTCGATATACGAAAAATATGGCACAAAGCGCCCCACGCTTTTTTCACAATAATACTAGTATTTTTCGTTCATTATTGTTTTCAGTTTATATTAATAATTATTTTTCACTTTTTAGTTTGATGTGCTTTAAAAGCGTGTTTTTTAGTTTTTTAAACTATATTTATTTTTAACTTTTTAGTTTGATGTGCTATGAAAGCGTGTTTTTCAGTTGTTTTAAACTATATTTATATTGCTTATTGATGCTGATATTATAACATATTACGATCCAACAGATATTTCTGAAAAAAAAAATATTTTTTTATTTCAGCCGTGGGGTTCGAACTCACGCCGGAGGAGTCTGTCGTTTCGTGTCTACTGCCTTAACCCACTCGACCACCGACCTAATTAACAATTACGGAATCTACTTACATATTAAGCCTTTGCTTTCACGCAGGGATACGTGAGGAAAGGATTGGCGATCCTGATCAGGATAATGATATAAACTTATCAAATTATTGTATTGTTACCGGTTCTTCGTAAGTGTACAAAGTTTCAATTAAATCTGTCCGTTTAAAGTGGGTCAAAATCGAGTCCAAAGAGTCGGTTACAAACAAGCAAACAAACAAACATACAAGTGAAGCTAATAAAAGCGTGTTAAAAACTAAGAATAGATTTTGTATTATGAAGCTTGCAAAATTTGTAAAAACTTTAATATTTAAAATTTCTAGTAAATTTTGAAACTTGAATCTGAGACCAAAAATCAAAGATTTGTTTCCCATAACTAAACAAATAGATTACAAAAAGATTGTCATAAATATATCTAATTTTTAAAGGTTACAAAAATGGCGCCCAACGTGGGGCTTTGAGTTTTGACAAAGACAAAAGTTACGCAATTGTGTCTAAAGTATAATTTCATGATTTCAAAGTTGGTTTTTAATTATTCTATTAATGACAAGTTTTAGCTAGAAATCGTGCAGAATTTTCTCTCTAGAACTAAGTTTCATAAAAAGAGGACTGGTTTATCCTCATGTTTCAATAAATTTTTTTATAGAAATTACCAATCAGTTGGAAAGGTCATAACAGTGTAAATTATAGAGACAAATTTGTTGTAGATATAGGGTTGTTTCTCCGATCTAATCACTTAAATCATAATTTTGTAATCAAAACATTTTATTTGAAATAAAATGCACAGTATAATAATTACATCATTAAAATAAAAAGTCAGGTTATTATTTCAGTAAAAATTAAATAAAACCACCTCTGCATTTTTGTCTGCTATAACTTCCTAGTTTATGCACAGGGTGACATTTAATCTGAAGAGAATATGACTCAATTTTATTCTACTTAATATGAACATTATATGGTAGGTATCTATTTCAATTTGGTGATGTTACGCGTTTTTGCGAATGGTCTCGAACCTATAAGAAAAACGCATAAAAGTTTTTATGCTCCATTTGAGAACCGTATTGGGGATGTTTTGATGAATTATTTTTATGAATACAAATATGTATTTTAAAAGAAGTTTAAGGAAATTTTTACGTCCTAAGCTCTTCGTAAAAGAAACAAATGATTTCTTTTTATAGGCGTTCGAAAGAGTTTGAATTGGGGTCAAATAATGGCATGAAGTCTGTAAATTATTTGGAACTAAAAAAAGCATATATGTATATAGATGTTAAAATTATGAAAATTATAATGTAGTATAATTACAAATAAAATTGTTTGGATCATCATATTTGGAGGTTTCGTCATTTTGAGGAATAATGAGTAGTATTCGGTTATTCGACATTAACAAAAATTGATTGATTCTGCCAGAAAAACTTTATTTGTGCAAACATAAAAATCATTTTGAAAGAGCACACATGAAATCACAATAAATGTTGAAAATATCTACCCCGAGATTCTACCCAGCCTTAATCATTGAACTTCTTACTCTTTGGAATATAACAGGAATGTTTTAATTACTCACACAAAATACAAATCCGTGCTCTGTAGCGCAGTAGGCCAGAGCGTTAAGTGACAAACGTAGCTAGTTTACTGCCTATCGACTCCCGGGTTCAAATTCCGGTTTCGATTCTGGCAAAGTCGAAGCGTTGTGTGTATCTGCGTTTTTTCAACTGTATAACCCCTGTTTGAGCAGCTTCGGTTTTGGTTTGGGGATTGTCTAATTTATGTGGTCTGTTTTAATTACTTGCGCAGAAGTCCATTACTCTCTGACGAAGAACAGCAACATTTTCTATAGAAACTGCACATACCAGTGATTCTAGATGTTCCAACAAAAAGAAGTCCATGAGTGTCAGACTGGTCAGCGAGGAGGCCAAGCAACTGGTACTCCTCGCACGATCCATAAGTTTTTTTTCATTTGTACTGAAATGGGCAGAGATATCATTGTACATGAACCATACTTTATCTCGTATATCATCCAGAACAGTTTCCAAAGATAATGACAGATTATTCCTCAAAAATTGTGTACTATTTTCACCTCTTAAGCGTCTTGTTATCACAGATTACCCCATAAGTTGATCCCCTATTATCCCAGCCCATAACCACTGTTCTTGACATTCTCTCTGGACGAACAAATAAGAATTCTCATCAAACTGTGCAAAAAGAGTTGAGTTGAGTTAATGATCTCATTCGAGTAATCGAGTTGGGTCACTTTTCAAACATATCGAAAACGACACTTCCTACTGACTTTTCAGAATACCTATTCTGTGTATATTGAGTATATGCATTATACGATCAAGTACTTTAAATAAATCTGATCCATTCATTGAAATGTGTTGAAAGAAATATGTAATATCGACAAATCTACACCACTTGATGGCCAAACACAATCGAAGTATCACTGTTTACTTTCTCTTTGTCTGAAAGATGATTTTACTGAATTTAAAGTTTAATTATGTATCTCAAAAATAATAGGCGCAATACTACTACTTCAGTAATAAGTTTCAATCTTGGAAACGAGGGATTTTGAAACTTATGTCCATAGGAACATTTTTCTCCATTTGAATGAAGTGAACTAGCTGGCGAAGTTTCTACATCAGATTTGTAAATTCCCTGTATTTAAGGCAAAATAATTTAAGAAGCAATAAATCCGTGTCATGTAGAATATTGTCACGATTGGTTAATCATGACTAGACACCGTGGATCCCGGGACCGACCCTTCGCGATCGGCCTGTCTTTCATATAGGAGAGGAGAGTGCGTATAGCAAGGAATACGGTCTAGGTATTTCTTATTAAGATTCAGTTTGCCTACAAACATCGCAGTAAGTAGATGGCTGGCGCGAGGATAAAAATAAATAGTAACAACTATGTCGACAATATTACGAAGGACGTGAACAATCATTACGTATGGGTTTACGTTGACGAAGCCATGTATTTTAAAGAACATAAAATCATTAATGTTATTATGCGTATTTTAAGTGTTATTCCGAAACACTTCCACTGTGAATATACAGTACTATTTAATGAAAATTTGGTTAGTCATTCATGCTGGGGTGTACCCCGAGGGTGGTAAATACCGTAAGTAATAAATTGTAGTTTTGAGGTATCTACGCTTCACCTCTCTAATTGAATTGTATGATTAATATATATAGGGCTCCAAACCGTAGAAGCATATTCAAGTTTACACCGAACAAAAACCGTATAAAGGATATTTAAGGTTTTTGTATTACGAAAGTCTTTATCATTAGGCGATCCAAAACCTAGGCTCTTATATGTAGACTGGGTGGTTACACGAATATGTTCCTCGAATGACAATTTGGAGTTAAAGGTAACGCCACGATCTTTAAATTGTGTAACTCTATGTAAAACACTGTTGTCAAGCTTATAGTTAAACATTTCAGTACTTTTACGCCGAGAATAGGACATGATATTATATTTACTGATCTTTAAAGGTAGATGATTATTTTCACACCAAATATTTAACTTATTCAAATTATCTTGCAATTTTATACAATTTGAAATTGACTTGATTTCACTTTATATTTTAAAATATAGTTAATAATTGACATTAAATAATTGTGTCATATCATTAATAAAAATAACGAAGAATAACGGCTCAAGAATCGAACCCTGTAGAACTCCTGATGATTGCGAAGACTTTTCTGATTTAAAACCCCGGTATTGAACAAACTGACATCCATCATGAAGATAGGATCTAAGAAGTTCCAACAAAGCTGTTGACGTACCAAATGCATCTAATTTTGACAGTAACAATTTGTGGTCTAGCCGGTCGAAAGTTTTAGAGAAATCAGTATAGACGACGTCTACCTGATTTCCCTTATCTAATATTTCAGAAATACATTGTGTCTTTTCCAAGGTTCCAAATAGTGGACCGCCCAGATATATATCACACACTGATGTGGAGATATCAAATTTTCAGTGTGGAAGTAAAGATGATCATGAATAATTATTTCAAATACTCTGCAGAAGTTACTAATAATAGCGATTGGCCTGTAGCTATTAATTTCATTTTTGTTTCCTTTCTTAAAAACATATTCTTGATTCCTTCCATAACTGGGGAAACTTACAACATTTTAGCATAAAATTAAATATAATATACAGGGGTTTTTCGAATATTATTGCACAATCTCTTACCAAAACTACTATTATATAACTATTAAAAATAAATAGCAACGGATAATATTTGTACACAAAACAAATATATACTACCTTCATGAGGGGAGGAATGTGTGTATGTTATTGCCACGATTTTGGTTTATACACTTTTTAATAAATACTTAATCAGCAATTTTCATATAGAGAGGAACCCTATTTAGTTCAGTGCCTTGTCACTTGTAAACGAATTATGAACTATCATTATTAGATGATAATTTATGTTAAAATATATAATTACAAGAAACAGTCAACATTCATATGGACAAATTTTTGTAATTAATTTCAGCGTATCGTAACACAATTATATAAAAAAATCTTTTTTGTACCTGTTCAAACTATCTGTTTAGAAAGTATCTTTTCTCATTTCTTCAAATTGGTATAATGAGAATAAAAGTTGGTCGTATTTGCAATTTAATTTCTCTTATTTGACTTAGGATTTAGAACTTAAGTTTTATTTTGCATTTAATGTATCACAATGTTGAAAAGTTTTACAAAGTATTTCAAATCTGGATTTAAAATAACACTGAACCAAATGTACTTTGATATAATTTAACATACCAAATGAAGATTTTTATTATGCCATTTATATTTTATACTATTCAGTATATATTCCGGTTTGGCGGGTATTGCTGAAACTTGGGCATCAACTTTCAAAATGAAATGGTCTCGATATGAATTGAAATCAGTTTTATACCAAAGTCTCTCAAGTATTCCACACTATGCATTTTAAATTTTCTCATATAAGACGAGAGCTTACTAAATATGTTTTCGCTTTTACTAGTTTTATACGAAAAAATATAACAGTTTATTGTCCTGTTACTGACTTTGCGATAGAAAAGCACTCATAAGAAAATACGACAAATTTTCCGTAGTCAGAATCAGTTACAAATTAAGATGGACACAGCAAATTTTATTTAAATAAAATATGATTTGCGTGTTTGCTGTCCCCACAAACAACTCAAACCGTAGATTCCTTGAAAAGGTATAATAAAAATTGAAGTACTATAGGGTACTTAGGGTACTCCAACAGGGAATCGGTAAATACTAAAAATAATATTGTTTAGGAACAACGAAATACTGACTATATATATCAGATATATATCACACACTGATGTGGAGATATCAAATTTTCAGTGTGGAAGTAAAGATGATCATGAATAATTATTTCAAATACTCTGCAGAAGTTACTAATAATAGCGATTGGCCTGTAGCTATTAATTTCATTTTTGTTTCCTTTTCTTAAAAACATATTCTTGATTCCTTCCATAACTGGGGAAACTTACAACATTTTAGCATAAAATTAAATATAATATACAGGGGTTTTTCGAATATTATTGCACAATCTCTTACCAAAACTACTATTATATAACTATTAAAAATAAATAGCAACGGATAATATTTGTACACAAAACAAATATATACTACCTTCATGAAGGGAGGAATGTGTGTATGTTATTGCCACGATTTTGGTTTATACACTTTTTAATAAATACTTAATCAGCAATTTTCATATAGAGAGGAACCCTATTTAGTTCAGTGCCTTGTCACTTGTAAACGAATTATGAACTATCATTATTAGATGATAATTTATGTTAAAATATATAATTACAAGAAACAGTCAACATTCATATGGACAAATTTTTGTAATTAATTTCAGCGTATCGTAACACAATTATATAAAAAAATCTTTTTTGTACCTGTTCAAACTATCTGTTTAGAAAGTATCTTTCTCATTTCTTCAAATTGGTATAATGAGAATAAAAGTTGGTCGTATTTGCAATTTAATTTCTCTTATTTGACTTAGGATTTAGAACTAAAGTTTTATTTTGCATTTAATGTATCACAATGTTGAAAAGTTTTACAAAGTATTTCAAATCTGGATTTAAAATAACACTGAACCAAATGTACTTTGATATAATTTAACATACCAAATGTAGATTTTTATTATGCCATTTATATTTTATACTATTCAGTATATATTCCAGTTTGGCGGGCATTGCTGAAACTTGGGCATCAACTTTCAAAATGAAATGGTCTCGATATGAATTGAAATCAGTTTTATACCAAAGTCTCTCAAGTATTCCACACTATGCATTTTAAATTTTCTCATATAAGACGAGAGCTTACTAAATATGTTTCCGCTTTTACTAGTTTTATACGAAAAAATATAAGTTTATTGTCCTGTTACTGACTTTGCGATAGAAAAGCACTCATAAGAAAATACGACAAATTTTCCGTAGTCAGAATCAGTTACAAATTAAGATGGACGCAGCAAATTTTATTTAAATAATATATATATATATATATATATATATATATATATATATATATATATATATATATATATATATATATATATATATATACACATATATATATATATATACATATATATATATATATATATATATGCCGAGAGCGGCGACCCCTAGCCCAGGTGGACTAAACTAATGTGTTATTAAATATTATTTGGAAGGAAACAACTACTCAGCGGGCAAATACCCCGACCTGCATTGAATTACACCTTCAAATCATGATAGATCGATAGCCAATATCATTTGTCAATTCCTAACCAGACATAGATCGATTTCGAACTTATAACAAATAAGTTCGAAATCGATCTATGTCTGGTTAGAATTGACAAATGATATTGGTTATCGATCTATCATGATTTGAAGGTGTAATTCAATGCAGGTCGGGGGTATTTGCCCGCTGAGTAGTTGTTTCCTTCAAATCATATTTAATAACATATATATATATATATATATATGAATAGTGGTGAGAGGTATGAAACTTCTCATATGGTCCGAATGCTACTATCCGACCGATATCCAAGATGTTTCTGTGGCGGATAGCGACTTGCATCACAGCAAGTACCGAGAGCGGCGACCCCTAGCCCAGGTGGACTAAACTAATGTGATTAAATATGATTTGAAGGAAACAACTACTCAGCGGGCAAATACCCCGACCTGCATTGAATTACACCTTCAAATCATGATAGATCGATAGCCAATATCATTTGTCAATTCCTAACCAGACATAGATCGATTTCGAACTTATTTGTTCTCTTCAGTATGCCATAGGTTATGGAACAGACAAATGATAGTGGCCAACCTGCTAGTTATATACCAACTAAGGTGAAGTGAATAGTGGTGAGAGGTATGAAACTTCTCATATGGTCTGAATGCTACTATCCGACCGATATCCAAGATGTTTCTGTGGCGGATAGCGACTTGCATCACAGCAAGTACCGAGAGCGGCGACCCCTAGCCCAGGTGGACTAAACTAATGTGATTAAATATGATTTGAAGGAAACAACTACTCAGCGGGCAAATACCCCGACCTGCATTGAATTACACCTTCAAATCATGATAGATCGATAGCCAATATCATTTGTCAATTCCTAACCAGACATAGATCGATTTCGAACTTATTTGTTCTCTTCAGTATGCCATAGGTTATGGAACAGACAAATGATAGTGGTCAACCTGCTAGTTATATACCAACTAAGGTGAAGTGAATAGTGGTGAGAGGTATGAAACTCTCATATGGTCTGAATGCTACTATCCGACCGATATCCAAGATGTTTCTGTGGCGGATAGCGACTTGATATTGGCTATCGATCTATCATGATTTGAAGGTGTAATTCAATGCAGGTCGGGGTATTTGCCCGCTGAGTAGTTGTTTCCTTCAAATCATATATATATATATATATATATATATATATATATATATATATATATATATATATATATATATATATATATATATATATATATATATATATATATATATATATATATATATATATATATATATATAAATGCTATCGGTTGCAAAGGATAATATGACACTCTTTAATACTCTGTCTGTAACCCATGATTACACTGCAAGGCATGCGGATCTATTTTCTATATTTTCTATACCCATACATATAACGTCATCTTTTAAGGATTCTCCATAATATAATTATTGTATAACCTTTATAACTATTTACCAAAAACTATGCGAGATCATCTGTCTAGACAATATAAACAAATGGTAAGAAAATTTTTAATTGATAAATTTGGTTATACTGTAAAAGAATTTCTAAGTAATAGCTAATATTCTCTTTAAATAAATACTTGTTATACAAGTAGTTAATTGAATTTACATCCTACACGCTTATTTTGCATCTAATTCTATAATGTATGAATGCCTGTGTATGTATATGTATTTTTGTGTGTAAATGTGTGTATGTACTTCTGACCTTCTATCGTTATATTTATATGACTAATGTCTTTATTACATTCTTTGTTTTATACTGTTTATGTACTGTTTATATACTATTTATATACTGTTTATACCGATTTTATATGTTCTGTATTTGTGTACTTTTATATCGTGCATGTTTTATATTTATATGACTAATGTATTTATTATATTCTTTGTTTTATACTGTTTATATACTGTTTATGTACTATTTATATACTGTTTATATACTGTTTATGCTGTTTATAATATGTTCTGTATTTGTGTACTTCTGATTTTATATCGTGTATGTTTCATATTTATATGACTAATGTATTTATTATATTCTTTGTTTTATACTGTTTATATGCCGTTTATGTACTATTTATATACTGTTTATACTGTTTATATATGTTCTATATTTGTGTACTTCTCATTTTAGAAATTCGTTCCATTAAATCAAAAAATGTGAAAAGTAGAGGATTTTCCGCAGCTACTTATCGATTACAATATACAAAGCGAAAATAACAGTTTTAAAATTGCTTAAACAAAGCCGCTTTGTTAATTCTGTTTCCCTTAAGAAAGTTTATAGAACTAATTTCGTAAGTGCGTTCAGTCTATTCATTTCAATTACTTTTTGGAGTAAATAAAACAAGTATAAATCCTTCATTACCGAGGCATGGGAATCGTGGTGAGTAAAATAAAGACAGTAGCTAAACTACTCCATTATACAAATATTTGTCTTCTTTCTGCGGGAGATGGAACTGTCTGAATGTAAATGGTATTATTGTAATATGAAGAAGTAGGAAGCCGTTTGTAATATGTAAATGCAGGGGCGTTCGTTGGCGTCGGGGTTCCTTGGGAACGCGTGCATCTGCTGATTCTGGCTATTTGGTCCACATATAGATTTTTATGAAAAAGTATGACCTTAGTTTTTCTGCTTTCCGATATGAAAGTCCAATATGGGGAATTTAATGAGTGGGTGTAAAAATCTAATCAACTTTGTGATATCGATAAAAATGAGTATGTATATTTAGTGGTATTGTGAAATATTTCTGAATAGAAAAAATAAGGTTTATATTCACTAACACTAAAATAATTTCGACAAATAATAAATCACTTGGTACTGCAATCGACTCGAATTTCAATAATCAAGTTAGCATCATCTAGAGACGATTATAATAAAATTTCATCCGTTTATATTTTACTTTTATTACTAAAAAACTTTTTTTTTTATTGTTGCCTAAATTATTTGACAAACCTAAGAAATGTAAAAAGTTTTATTTAGTACGAATATCTGAAATAAATATAGAGACCAACTGTAAATTGTTTCGCAGATATTGTCATGAGAAAATATAACAAATTTTTCTGGCTTTCTGCTATAATTCTGTGGTTCTCATCTTACTGAATTGATATTTCGAAAGTGTAATTATTACCGCATCACAAATATATAAAAAACTTAAAAACGCAATAATTTCTTTTTTAAATTGGTTTTTAGTTTGGCTTATAATTGCTATTCCACATACTGGACTTTTAAAAGAACTTGAATTTTGATTCAAAATGGTTTTAACTGAAACATTCACACCAGTTATAGTATACAGGGTATATCAAAGTGAAAGATGGACCCAACTAGGTCTTATTACATCCGAAAATGGTTATCGAAAAAATTACCTCGTTACAATCTTTAGCTTGAAAGTTTTCGAACTGAACAAGATTGCTAAATGATGTAAATAAAATAATCCCCTCCGACAAAACACAAGGTCAATGATGCGGCTAGTCGCTTAACAGCTGTGCTTTGTTTATGAACTAAAACAGTATTTGCCATTAACTACATACATAAATAAAATTCTACGTCATCAGCCGATTTTACATGTAAAAAGATTAATTCGTATATTTTAATTCCTTTGCATCTAAGTACACTGTAAGAAACTACAATTTATTTTTTTACTACTATATCGCGCATTTTTCGGAATACTACTACGCTGGGATTAAAATCCGTGTCTGGGATATAATCCAAATTTTCTGTGTCTGAAAGTTAACTTGTTTTTATAGAATTTAACATGGAAAATATATACATAAAAAGTTGTTTTTTATTAATTATTTTACCAATTGGCAAGAACTTTCTGGGACACACTGTATATATAAATGTATCACTAAACTATAGGTCACTAGTCACTGTATATCTCTCTTGAGTTCGAGGCTCAGCTGCGGCATCTGGCAACATTGCTGTAAAGTAAAAATCTGCTATTTGTAGATTTTGTCATTTTTATGACATGCGTGCTATCTAATGGCTTTAGCCTTTTTGCGTGCTATAGTGAAACCAGCCATGTGTGAAATCGTTTTTAATCGAATTTATTTACGACTTTAAAATCTACTATGTGCATAAGTAGATATAACTACGTTATGATTTTTCGTATCTCCTGTAAAATGAGGTAATCTAGCAGTTTTTGCCTTGACAGCAACGTGTCGGAGGGAATGGTTATATAAAATAAAAATATAAAAATGCAATAGCACTTATTAACAACAAATACGAACTATTCTTCTTATTTTTGGGTGTAGAATCTGCCTACAAATTAAAGATAATAATTTAATACCACCCTGTATTGTATGTATTCCAGTACAAATTAATGTGAGCTTCACTCGAATTTTTTAAATAAATATTTAACTTATTAAAAATTATGTATTCAATGCTTTGTTCAATAATTTAAACAATCATTTATAGTTATTAATATATCGGCGATATGAAAGAGTTAATAGGATATATTTCAACATAGGACAATAATTTAGGAATATTTCAGAATGAATGATCTTTTATCCTGTCTCTCTTGTCAATTCAAACGATTACAGACATTTCTTTTTAACCGTGCTTCTTCGTTTCATTTAAGTTATAATTAACAAACATATACGACGTTCTTTTTCCCGAGTTATCAAAGGGAAACAAATAAATGAGGAATACCGCTTCAACAACCCAATTTGTCAAAGTGAACATTTCCTCTGCGAAAAGAAATTGAAGGGAAAAGCTAATCTTATGCTTGGAATAATCTGGATGGTACTTGACTTTTTCTGTGCACCGTATACCTTATTAACATCTTTTGTAAAAGAGAAGATAGCACAGTCAATTACGTATTTTCATATTTTTGCAATTATATTTGAATGCCATTAGGTCAAAGCCAAATTCATATTTTCATGTTTTATTACATTTATGTTTAATTTGGTTGGTTTTACGTGTACTCAACTGCAAACTTAAAGGGTATAACATAAAAATGAAGTACCCACGTATTAATAATTATAATTTTCTTTATTTATTTGTAACTATATCATTAACCAAGTAACAGTTAATGAAGGTAGATAAAGCAGAAATGCAACGAAATGCGTATAATAATTAAACCATAACAATGCTTAAATACTATTAACAAAATTTACTACAAGATATACGGAAAAAGAGGATAATTTACGTTGGATAATAGGAGAAACAATTTATTCGGTTTAGTGTTTAAGATTAAGATTTAAAATTTTGCACATGCTTATTGAAATATATATTCTACCTCGTTACGTTTTTAGTTTTTTGTTCTATTTGCAAATGTGATAAAAGAAGTCGATATTTGAATCTACGAAAAATGAAAACGTACTAAGGTAGATGGTATATTAATAATTATGTGAATGAAATATAATTTCTTAATTTTCAAAAATAGATTAGAAATTTAATTTCCGAAAAAGTCGATATTTGCTCAACAGATGGCAGTTTTGTTAACTTTCCACGGTTCATAACTTTTATGAAGGACTTTGTTGTCATTATACGAGGGCAAGTAATAGAATCATCATGCAGCAATTTTAATTCAGAATGTACATTACACTCTTAAGATAATGTTTCTTCTTGCATATCGACCTCTCAGTACATTTCAATAATTTGTAATATTTCCTAAATTGTCTCGAATAAAAACGTTACAGACAGAGGTCTGTACGTGAATTCGGTTTATACAATAACAAAAATAAGATTGTAAACAAATCGGTAAATATTTAGTCGATCAGGGTGTATATCCATAACTGATTTTAACTTCTTATAAACAATCTGACGTATTAAAGTTAAACTAAAAATAATCCGCAGGTAGTAATAACTTAACATGGAAAAAGCAAATTAATTTTAACTAACTAACAATGTGTAAAAATTGGTAATAGTATATCCTGATGAAGCGATGCAAGCAGAAACACGTGTCGGTAGATATTTTAAAGTTTTTTAAAGTGAGTGTCAACTGGTGAGTACCATGTGTTTTATTTATTTTTGGTTTTACTAGACAGAATAGTTGAAATTAAAAATAACATTATTGAGTCAGTTGTACTGAACATAATGTGCATATTATCTTTTTTTGTAATCCAAGTTTCAGCGTTTTGGCAAATAGCCGGGAAAATAATTGTTTAAAAAGATATATGTTATACTTATCTGTGATAAGGTTTGTAAAAGTTAGTAAATAATATTTAACAAAAAAATTTTCAGTTAATATTATTTTTCATTCCACTCTTTAAAGAGAGTTGTAAAATATGGTGTTCCTCAGGGAATTGTTTGGGGGCCCATACTATTTATAATTTATTTAAACGACATTTATAATTCTAAAGTAATTATTTTTGCGGTTGATGTAGTAATTTTTTACACAAGTCTACGCATAGGGAATTTGGAAAACATGACATAAATAACAGGTGCTGACCGCAAAACAGAGACAGACAGTATAGTAAATAGTAGTTTATCTTGTAAACTTCCTTACATAACAGCTCCTCCCTATTTTATCACATTTGTTTTTCGTCGTCAGTCATTGTTTGGTGTTTTTTCGACGACACATGTTTCGTCGCAGCAAGTTTAGGCATATGACAGTTTAACCTCCCACATATTACATAAAAAGGCATCACTGTTTTCAGAGACGCGTACTACTTCGCCATTTTTTATGTCCTCTAACGCAGAACACTAAACAGAAGATGTCGAATACATAAAAATTGTATTTATATTTGCCTTATATACAACAGATCTCTTGCTCGAATGCTTTTGAATTGAAAAAAATTGCTAAGTGATGTAAACAAATAATTCCCTCCGACTAAACACAAGTTAGTCAATACGGCAGATAGTCGCTTAACAGCTATGCTTTGCTAGTGGATCAAAACGATATTCGCCCTCAACTACTTACATAAATAAAATTTTCGTAGGTCGATGACCGGTCATTGGTTGTTTTTAACACGCTTTTATTAGCTTTACTTGTATGTTTGTTTGTTTGTTTGTTTGTAACCGACTCTTTGGACTCGATTTTGACCCACTTTAAACGGACAGATTTAATTGAAACTTTGTACACTTACGAAGAACCGGTAACAATACAATAATTTGATAAGTTTATATCATTATCCTGATCAGGATCGCCAGTCCTTTCCTCACGTATCCTCTGCGTGAGAGCAAGAAGCTTAATATTGTAAGTATATTCCGTGATTCTCAGTTCGGTCGTTGGCCGAGTGGGCAAGTCTTAGTCGACGCGAAACGACGGACTCCTCGGGCGTGAGTTCAAATCTCATGGCTGAAATAAAAAATATTTTTTTTTTTCAGAAATATCTGTTGGATCGTAATATGTTATAATATCAGCATCAATAAGCAATATAAATATAGTTTAAAAAAACTACAAAACACGCTTTCATAGCACATCAAACTAAAAAGTGAAAAATAAATATAGTTTTAAAAACTAAAAAACACGCTTTTAAAGCACATCAAACTAAAAAGTGGAAAATAATTATTAATATAAACTGAAAGTAATAATGAACGAAAAATACTAGTATTATTGTGAAAAAAGCGTTGGGCGCTTTGTGCCATATTTTTCGTATATCGAGCAACCCACGCTTTTTTCACAATAATACTAGTATTTTTCGTTCATTATTGTTTTCAGTTTATATTAATAATTATTACATGCTAAAGATTAATATTTTTTTTATGTTTTTGGATATACTTACACATTTATAAGTACACTGTCAGAAACTTAAATTTCCTTTATTACTATTATATCTCATATTTCTCAGAATATAGTATTAGGATTAAAATCTGTCTCTAGAATGTCATCCAAATGTTCTATATCTTCAGTTATTACTGGGTTATCGAGGGGTAACTGACATAAACTGCTAATCGTCTTTTGTTTGGAGATCGATGATTCGAACATTCTGATAAGATATTTAAAATCTACATTAATGTCACTAATGTTAACAAATAAGAAGGTACTCAGTGTTTTAGTGATTGTGAAAAGTGTGCTACAACTATCTCTAAATAAAATTAAAAAAATACATTTTTTACTACTAAAATAACCACAAATCCTAAAAACTTGTACTAATGTTTTATAACAATGTGAAACATATTTTTAAATTCCCAAGTTCTCTTGTTAAAAGCAACAGGGTATTTCCGGGAGCATTTTTGTATGCACTTTTTTCTTGTTCTGATGTAAGGAGTCTGTTCCTAGAAAATTTTAGAAAGTGTCTGAATAAAACTGTTATATTCTTTTGTAAGATTATCATTAAACCTGCAAACAATTCGAATCCGTACAAAGTGGAATTAATTCTTCTATGTTTGCCGTGCTTAATTTATTTTATACTGTTTAAACTTTAAGGGTAACAACATTTATGTACTTGACATGCTGGAAAATAAAGCTCAACTAACTTCAAAAGAAGTTAACACCTCCCCTTCAACAAGTGTTAAATGTTTAATTATGCCTATAAATTTAAATGAATTTCAAATACATAGACTTTCTTGTAGATTTAGCAAGCTGTATGTATGTTCGTTGTCGTTGTCAAAGGAAAAAATTTATTAAAATTTAGAAAATCAAAAAAATTTTTGATCAATCAATAAACTACTAATATGACTGACTGCAAGATGTGATACTTGAATGTATATGAGAATAAATAAATGTAGCAGTCACTCACTAACTGTTAAGATTCATTAACAACTACAACTTATCCAGTGGAGTTTAGTGGATTTCTCTTGAAATCTATATAAAATAATTGACACAATTTGTGAAGAATGAAATAGTCTCTTATTATTTCAAAAATTGTTTTTTTCAGTCAACTTAGAAATTGAACATATTTCAATAAATTCCAGCTCTAATACAAAAATATTTATTACGTGATTAATATACTTTGATCTTAAGGGTAAATATTATTTACTTAAGTTTTAAGCAAATGATGAGAGGCAGACAAATTGTGAATTGACGACCCTTGGCCCTCTGTTGCCATGAGAGGTAAATAAATACTAAGAATGATATAACAAATGCTTCTGAGTATATACATCATCTTAATTAGAGACGGTCACTTCGAAGGATATATACAGGGTGTTTTTGAAATACATGCATATAGTCAAATCGATAAATATTCACATTTGCTTGAAACTCGCGAAAATGTATATCTATTGTAACTGATTGAAATTTGAGATATCCTATATATTTATTAAGCGGCACTTTTTGACATACAAGTGATTTTTTCTCACTTCCGGTTGCGCGGAAGTGACACTAACTTTTAGATTTTTAAATGGAACACCCTATACATTATTGCATTTTTGAATTCTGCATAATTTTCTGAATCCAACGATACCAAGTAAGTGACATTTCAAACGTCAATATATTTTATAATATAATTTTTAGTTTTTCATTTAGTAGTGCTATGACGGTTCCGATTTATTCTAAATGACCCGTGTAATGGTAGAAAAATCGAAATCCCGTCAAAAATACTAAATTTCGTGAGTTATGAGCAAATAAAGCTCATCAAAATGGTTTTTGGGGCCAAACTCAATTATTTCAAATGGAACCATATTAATACTGTGGTACCATTTATTATTACGATTATTAAAGAATTTATTCATATGTCGTATTAAAATGTGTGATAAATATAAACAAAATTACAGCTAAAAGAAAATAAGAAAATACAATTCTGTTCTAATTAAATTTTAAGAAGTAACTGACTAAAGTGGCTTTGAAAACAATGAAATATTTAGCTTGTCAAACATTTGTTGGTTAATCGGTGTTTTTATTATGTCTTAAAAAAATTATTTAAAATTCTTGTTGTGTTCAAAATGCCGCAAACTTATACAAGAGATGAAAAAAGTGGACATGTTAATTATTTATGTAGAATGTAGAAAAAATGCCATTGCGGCTAGACACCCTCAAGCCGAACGATATTCTGATAGACAATATCCAGCGAGAAATTATTTTAATCGCCTTGAAAATCAATTCCGAAGTGAGCCCAACAATGATCCAGAAGAAAATATCATTCTTGACGAAGGAACGGAAAGAAATTAATGTTTTGGCTCGAGTAGAAGTTGCTAAGACTGTTTCTTTAAGGTAAATTGGGTTTGAATTGGAAATCAGTCATCAAACAGTAAGCCGAATTTTGCACAAATACCACTATAAATCTTGGATTTATGTTATCAGTTTTTTTTCTTGTTATTTACTCTTCTTTATTAGCCGGAATATCATATATTATACATGCTATTAATACCATACACCATTTCCATCTCATACTGTTTTTGCAAATTTATGTTAAGATTTACATACCCAAACTTTGATTCCTTGTAGAGAGCAGAAACCAAACACTGTTAAAAAAGTGCGAACTTTCTATGTAAGAATTGTGAAGAATTTAATTTATTTTTCACGATTTCATTCAGACTTGGCAACATTGGAAATTAAGTAAATATGCATTCCTAGCAACGTTAGCTTAGAGATTGGGGGGAGGGGGGAGGTGGGTCAAAAATCATTCTAATTTTTTGAATTCTTGAATTTCAAATGTGGGGTTTGTTTCAAATTTACATAATATACACAAATTTGAATATATGCATGTATTTCAAAAGCATCCTGTATGTATGTAATTTATATATAGACCAGTTGGTTTTGATATGAATAAAGCTTAAAATGCATTATAAATATTGCTAAAAATAACTGTACTAACAAGCCAACTAGCCAAAAGAAATAAACTCAGGCAGAAGATGAGGATGAAAGAGATTTGTGTTCCACGAAGCACGTGATATAGGAAAGTCAGCATTGAAAGGGCATTACGTGGTTGCATCTTTCATTACGGGGTTTTTTACAAACGCTTTCCGTTTCCTATTAAGGTTAACCACACGAAAAAATATAGGTTCTCTGAGAGATGAATTTTTTATGGGCAATTATGCTAATGGTCGTATAATGTTTTTTGAAATTTAATTATGGTATACATCTAGTACTTGCCTCATTTCAAAAAACCGTGCGTCTCTTATTTTTATGCAGATATCTGACGGAAAATAAGAGCCGAATAAAGATGAACAACTTCAAATTCAATGCTGGAGGTATAAATTAATTAACACAACATTAACAGTGGCATTTTATAATAATTATTTTCTTTTTGAAAAAAAATACTTGACGATAATAAATTTACGAGTTATTATAACAGATAATGTCAACATTGATATAGTGCAGAACAAAGCAATCATAGTTTCTATAATAGATAGAGTTGGACATTGCCATTATTTTTTTACTGAAGTTACGCACAACTGAGAAAATGGAACTCACTGGTCAAGTATTTTTTTAAATGTAATACAAATTAGATTATATTCACGTTTTTCAATTTTAGATGAACTTTCTATTTCAGTAACTTTCACTTTTATGAAGCAGTTTCGGTTTCAATGGAATAAACATTTTAAAAATACGTTACCGGTTTCACTGAAAGTAATAAAAAATATTTTTCTTTTATATCGAATAATGTATTTTTGTTCATATATTGACTATATAGGGTGTTCCTAAATAGCATGTACATACGCAAGGGGGTAATTCTTTTGGCTTATTTCATGACTGAAAGTTTATATAAACATAGGTCCGGAAACGCTTCTATACTGATCTACAGGGTGTTGAAATTTGAAGATTTTTTTCTTTATAGCTCCTGCAGTTTTTGAGATATTTAGCTCAAATTTGGAATATAGGTTACGCTGTAGAGCTTACATCATTAGGCATGCCAAATAGTTGTGAGAATCTACAGGGAGATTTTTTCTTCAGGGTCATGCCCCTTTCTCTCCCCCCTGAACTTTTTTCGATGCACTGCTGGTAGATTCTAAAATACAGTATGAATTTTCTGTTTTATTTAGAAACTTTTTGATCTCTTGTAGTTTTCCGTATATGCGACCGTTACTGAGAAAAAATAATAGAAAACCATTTTCTGTAATTCGCTAGATAAAATTGAAAATTTTTAAAATGGTCTAGTAGGCTCCAGTTTCATTTGAATAATCTGTTGTTGTTATTAATTTTGACAGGTCGCATTTGAAATCGTAACTTGTGTCTGCATATGTTTTTTAAATACACGTTATAATCTCGTAAAAATGCCAAATTTTACGAATTCTGAAATGGCTGAGATGCATTTAATCTATGGTCTTGCGAATGGAAATGCAAGAGAAGCCAGACGTCTGTACATGGATCGCTATCCTAATAGAATAATGATACCTGATTATCGAATATTCTCGAATATTTATAGGCGTCTTTCAGAAACTGGAACTTTTAAGAACACCATTGATGCAGGTAGACCACGTACTGTTAGAACACCACAGATTGAAGAAGCTATTCTAAATGAAATAGAAGTAAATTCTGACACTAGCACCAGAAAAATCAGTGAACATTTAAATATTAGTCATCAAGTTGTTTGGCGTATCCTGCGTGATTATCTGCTATACCCTTACCACATTCAAAGGGTAAAGGCGCTCCTTCCTCGAGATTTCCCTTTAAGGATTAATTTTTGTCATTGGTACCTTAATAGGCTAGCAGTAAACCCCAATTTTGATTGTAAATCCCTTTTTACCGACGAAGCCAATTTTTCAAGGAATTCAATTGTAAATTTTCACAACAACCACATATGGGCTGAAGAAAATCCACATGGAATTGTACAAATGTATTTTCAAGAGCAGTTCTCACTAAATGTATTGGGGATCATTTGATTGGTCCATTCTTTTTGCCTGGTCGATTTACTGGTCAATCATACAGGCATTTCTTGCAACACGAATTGCCTTTATTACTCGACGGCTTACCTCGTTTGCCGAGAAACCAGATGTGGTATATGTACGATGGCGTCCCAGCACATTTTTCTATTTTGGCTAGGAATTATTTAAATGAAGTGTATGAGAACAAGTGGATAGGATGGGGTGGTCCTCAGTCCTGATTTACGTATTTGATGTTAAATACTTCGTTTTTTAAAAAGCGAATAATTTCGAAAAATAACCAACTTTATTATTAGTATTTAAATTAACAAGCAATGGTTCAAACAATGAGCTAAATCTGCCTTGGTAATCGCAGTTACATATATTTATAAACTCTGCTTTGCAATGTCAGCAGAAGCTGTAATCGTAAAAATGATATCAAGTTAGCATTCATAATTCCTGACCCCCTAGGTCCCCTGACTTGAACAGCCTTGATTTCTTCCTATGGGGGCATCTCAAATCTCTAGTGTACACAACACCAGTGAATACCATTGATGACTTACGAAATCGAATATTAGATGCATTTGACCGTAAGAAATACTCCGGGGGTGTTCGAAAGAGTACGTGCATCAATGAAAAGAAGAGCGGACGCATGTATAAGGGTTGGAGGAGGTCACTTTCAGCAATTGTTATTATAGTTTCCTTGTTATGGTTATTATTTAGGTTTTTTATTGCAATAAATCATTGATACAAAAACTACTACAAATTTTAATTTCATCTAAGTAGCGAATTACAGAAAATAGTTTTTTTAAATAAATAAAACGAAAAATTCATATTGTATTTTAGAATCTGCCAGCGGCGCATCGAAAAAAAGTTCAGTGGGGAGAAAAAGGGGCATGACCCCTGAAAAAAAATCTCCCTGTAGATTCTCACAACCATTCGGCATGCCCAATGATGTAAGCCCTACAGCGTAACCTATATTCCAAATTTGAGCTAATTATCTCAAGAACTGCAAGAATTTAAAGAAATAAAAAATCGTCAAATTTCAACACCCTGTAGATCAGTAAAGAAGCGTTTGCGGACCTATGTTTATATAAACTTTCAGTCATGAAATAAGCCAAATAATTACCCCCTTGCGTATGTACATGACATTTAGGAACACCCTGTATATAATAGCATTTCTCGAAGTATAAAACTAAATAAAAAAATGAAAGTTAACCATATTTCATACCCGGTATACAGGGAGTTGCATGAGTGACTGACCATATGCTAGTGAGGGGTACAGAACCCTGAGACGATTTCAGAATGACCTTTAATATATCCCAAATGCCATTGGTTTCTGATATACAGCATACTTTCTATTTTTTTTGCCAAAATTTGAATCGGTAATATTTTTTGAATGGCTGCACCGAATTGAAATAAATTTATTAGGTATGTTCCACTATTAGAGGTCCTCATAATTCAGTACCGCAAACAGAACAAATATCAGGGCTAGGGTAATTTTCTTTTACCATTAAAACAGTGCTAAAAAAATTAACAGCACTTTTAGAATATTTTAAAAATTGGCATTGAAAATTTCCAAAATCCATATACAGAAGGTGATATTTTTAGCTAACTGCAAAAGAAAAATATTTACCCTGGCCCCGATATTTTTTTTCGTTTGTGGTACCGAATTAGAAAGGTCTCTAATAGTGGAATAATAATATACCTACTAAATTTGGTTCAATTCGGTGAAGCCATAAAAAATATTGACGATCGAAATTTTGCCAAAAAAAAAAAAATAAATAAATAAAAAACAGCATGTATATCATGCAACACCCCCATCCAATTGTTGGCATAACACAATAAGCTGGGGTTGTACTTATTGACCGGTAGCTCAGTGAGCAGGTCGTGAATTAGGGCTTCGATTGATTTGAGTTATCACCAAAATCTAGGCTGGGCGCCAGGACTTTTGCAAGTACCAAATAATTAAAATTTTATTTTACAAGGTAAAGTTAACGTTAAAACTTGAATTCGGTTGGTAAGGAAGTGGAATAAAAAGATATTATTTTATAAAAAGTATAATCAAAACAAGTAGGTATATGTACAATTATTTACAAATCAAAGAAATGATATTGAAAAGGGAAAAAAAATGAAAAATGAAATGCCTGATCTCTCACAAATTTCTTCTGACCAAATATATGTGTTTACTGGGGACGAAGATCTTACGTCACTTCTAATGGGTTAGTCCAGCGAAGAATCCACCAACGGCTAGGCTCTTAATGGGTTCGGTGTCAATTGACTCACCACTGTCAATACTGCAGTTACCCTTGAGAAAAAATGCCAGTTGTATAAAATGTAATTTTCCTGCTCCACCCAGTATATAATGATCAGTTCGATCCACCAGTTATCCTCTTCTCTTGGTCCAGGTATTAACATAAAAAGGGGAGAGTTTTATGAGATCAGTATTATAGACAAAACAAAGTTAAAAGCTGTGACGTTTGAATTGTCCAGCTACGTAGACAAAATATGAGTTAACACAAATGTACCGAGTAAACTGCAAACTAAACAAACTAGGATCGATGTCCTACAATATTTTAGGAAGTTGAAGACTTAAACTAACTTAAGTATCAATAAAAGTTACGTTAAATAGACAAAATACTAGTCCAACAAATAAACTAGGTGTAGCTACGATAATAAACAAGTGAAATAGGTATTCACTAAATGTTAAGATATTTTTGTACTAAAAGAAGTTAATTTTCAAGAAAATAGAATTTAGAATGTCTGTATATAGACAGACAACTAGAAAGATAACGTAAATAAATATTTGCTAAATATAAAACAATATGAGTTTTTCAAATTAAAGGTAACGTTAAAATAAATCATTTATTGGTTCCTCGGGGAGAGGTTCTAATGAATAGCAGATAAAGTTAAATAAAGATATATACTTGACTATATGTTTACTTTAGATAATTAAAAGTTAAACAAGTGCCAGATAACTAGGCAGGTATCTTTGCCAGAGAACTAGGCAAAGTTCCACTAGAGCAGCGTTCATGATTAAATACTAAACGTTCAAGTAAGCAGTCGATATTTTAAATTTAGAAAAACCTTACGTTTCTGAGATCTGGTTGATAAATATATGCACTGGTATAAAATAATCTACCACAAAACAAATGCACCAAATTAGATAATTTTCACAATTTTCACAGGTTATAAACAAATAGGTTTGGGCCACCTAGGTGTACCAATCTCCAAATGTCACCAGTCATCACTTTCAGAGTGCTACCAACGTAGCTAAGTGACCTAAAACATCAACAGGCAAAGACAGAAAACAACTAACTACGATACAAAATGGCGACATCCGTTGCCTAGTAAATCTAAAATTTACAATAACCGAAAGTTAGTTTAAATTAACACACGAAATTATTACAATATCAAAGAGATGTTAGATAAATTGCCAGCAAGGCACGATAAATTGATACTAATCAATATCAATGATGGCTGTTCCAAAGAACCAAAGTAAACTGATCACAGAAAAGCAAATTCGCCCAAGGCGTAAATTAAGATAATTACGGTACAATATTATTATCAAAATTACCTCAAAGGTACTTTAAATCAATATAGCAACTTTTTAAATAATGATGAGCACAAAATCACAAGATAATACCAGAAAACATATAAATCTTACCAGACCGCAGAACTAGAGATGGTTTCCATCAGAACGCGGCACCAGAGACAACCACTGTCTCTGGCTGCCCTAGTAAGAAGAAAGTAGCATCGTAGTATTTTGCTACCTAAACTCGATTATAGTTTGGAAAGAGACAAACATTTGGGAGTACAGTATGAGCAATAAAGATGAATAGATATTTAGACATTTTTTTATAAGCACAAAAATCTACCAAACCAATTGGTCCAGTAGAAATCAGTGGCGCCATCTGTACTAGACTGGAAACTTAATTCATCGTGGAACACAACAAACTGGAATGAAATGGCTTGCAATTTCGTTACAATCAAAAATAAAGGGCATTAGAGGTATAAAAAGGCCATTCTGAAATCATCTCAGAGACCTGTACTCCTCACTAGCGTATGGCAAGTCGCTTACGAAACATCCTGTAAGAAGATTGGCATAAGTTCAAAATGCTCTACAGCATTAAAGTTTGCAATATTAAATGTTGTGGAATTTCATAGTAGGGAACCAGACAGAGCTCCGCAAGGTCTGTAAAAGCAATTTCATAATATTTAATAATTCACTAGGTTGGTAGAAGTAATGCATTTTTAAGAAATTACTTCTTGATTAGGAACTGATTTTTTTTAACGGAATGTCTTTTAGCTGAGAATTATTTGTAATAAATTATATTGCAGTAGGGTCTCGGTAACATTAACTAATTACTAACGATGGTGTTTACGTTTTCGTGGAGTTCACGAACTGAATACGTAGATACACATGTAATAATATTTGATATTGTTTTTATAAAATATACATGATTTATAAACACTTCGAAAATAGTTAAAATATCTTTACTAAGGAATAGAGTTGCCAATCGGTCCGCAAGTCACGGGCGGTACCAGGTAGAGAAATACCCAAAAATGTAATCGAGACTTGTTTACTGTTTTAGCAAAGACTAACATTTGATTTTAGTCTATTGTTATGCCTCGTGGTGTGTACAACGTAATTTATTTCTCCGTTCTATTGTTGATAATTTTATTTAATAATAAACAACGTAAATGATTCCTCTCCGTTGTATTGTTGATAATTTTATGTAATAATAAAGTATATCAGACATGCCTAAGGGTAAAAAACGGCCATATGCTGACAAAGTGAATAAATTTATCAGTGAATTCCCGGATTTATTCTACAATGGTGCTATAATAATTTGTATGGTGTGCGAGACAGACCTGATATACTGGGACAAACGTGATTGTAAACTTCACGTAAATTCTGTGCAACATAAACTAAAAAATGGCGTGCCTTCGACAACACCGTTTATGTTCAATTTTACTCTTAATGCTGATTTCCTGTGATGTTCTACTGCACATACTCGCTAAACAATCATTTCAGGAGTTCTGAAATAAATACAAACCCAAGATGAAGTTACCAAGTCGGACAACGTTTCGTAACTATGTACCAACTGTAATGAAGAAATTGTAAATAGATCAAATGTGTACTAAAAAATACACGGCTGTGGTTATGTGTTGACGAGACCACAGATTGTAAAACAAATATATTTTAAATGTTACAGTACATATACTGGACCCTGTTAAATCGACACATCCACGGTTACTAGCCAGCAAAAGAGACTAACTGAGTGTACTGGCCTAACAATTTGGAGGGTGGTGCTGGATCCGTTAGACAAATTTGACCCGTCAAAAAAGTCAAGTGTTGATATTTGTGATCGATAGTGCCGCGACAATGCGTTTGGTAGGCTGCTCTCTTCAAGAACACGGTTGTAGGTTGTAGGTACATGTTAATTGTAAAGAGCATGCTTTACACCTTGTGGTAGGAACTATTCGACAAGGTTTTCCAGAGGTAGATGCATTAATAGCAAGTACAATAAAAATGTCTTCTAGCATTTCATAGCAAGTGTCCCGATATTCCCGAACAACCACAGCCGATACACACGTTGGGAAACATGGTTGAATGCAGCTTTTTATTATGCTGAATATTTACAAAAAATAAAAGCTGTGATACTACAATTCAATCCAGACGAGGCTGCAGCTATTAAGGAAAGTCATACTAAATTCAAAGATGTTTCTGTTGAAACAGCTTTAAAAACTATTCAGAAGAGCTATAAAGGATTACATGACGTCATACAAAACTTACAAAACAGTGCGTTGCCATTAGCGGAGTTACTGTAAATAGTGGACGAAGTAAATTGACTGCTATACTCTATAAGTGACGCAGATGATGAGCCCGTTGGAGAAAAGTTCGCAAGTGTGTTAAAGCAAGACACCGGTTTTGACAGATTAAGACAAATTTGGTAATGATGGTGCATCTGCAGATCCGTTAAGTGAGTTCAAAGACTATTTAAAGTATGCTTGTATTACATCAATAGATGTCGAACGGTCGTTCCCAAACTATAAGCATTATTTTTCACCACGTCGAACATACTCTCTGAGACAACTATAGAAACATACATGATGCTGCAAAGTTTTTACAGATATTTTCCAGTTTGTGATAACCAAGCTAGTTAATAGGGTAAGTTGTGCAAACATTGTTATACCTTGTAACCATTTAATTCTTTTATTATTAGTTAATTTCTTTTATTATATTTATTATGAAGCATACGCTTACGTCCTGCGGCGCATTTTTGCCAACTCTATTAATGAAATGGAATACACTTAAAAATAAAGAAAACAGTTAATCCTTGTAACATGTAATATTTATGAGTGGCGGTCCATATAACACGTGACACTATTTTCGACCCTACTCCCCCCCCCTCGTCTGTGATATGTCATAACGTTTAGTGAAACCCACCTCTTGGACGTCACCTGCCAAGCTAGATAGCAACCCCACAACAAATTTATAAATGGCAATGTTATTAATATTTTTTATTTTATTAATTTAATATTATTTGTATTAACTTATAAAGTGGCTCCTGTCACGTGAGGGATGAGATCGCCCTCTCCTATGTGACATTTTAATAGACCCCTCCACCTTAGCAACGTTATTCGTTTTATAGACAGCCCCTAACAATATGTTGTGCACATTATTCCCCTTAGAATCTAAACAATAACTAACTTTAACTTATCAACGCCTGTCTGTAAGTGAATACATACATATACAGTGTGTTCCAAAATTATGTAGCCGAACTCTTAGAGTAAATGGATGGGCTCAATATAATATTAAAACTTTTACAAACGTTTGATCAATGATACAATATTAAAGAAGTTACACGGTTTCAAAGATGGAGAAAAAAATACTGTTTGTGCTGTAACTCAGCAACCATAAGAGATACGTATATCAAAATTTAGAGATTACGTTTTGTTTAGGATCTTAACTGTATCCTACATTTATTTTCCAAGAACGTGGTCAGAGGCAGTACACATGAGACTTAGATTGCTGGTACTTATAAATGATTTTGAATGTATTTGATAATATGTATTACTGACCAATTATTTATAAGTTTTCATTTTATATCGCGGCCATCTACTTACTGTAAGAGTTTGACTACATAATTTTCGAACACCCTGTACATGTATGTACATAAATGTATAGTTTTACATTCGTTCACATTTTAGGGTATGAAAAGTTGTGTTCTGCACGTTTTTGAATATGTAGAAACGTAGAACCAGGCATTCACGTTCTTGTTCATGTTATGGAATGTTCACGTTATAGACACTCTACTGTACTTTTAAGTGCCAAAAGTAACTTCCGCTTACATATTGTTGTGAATAAGGAGGGACTGAGAACAAGAAAATTGGCACTTTTTTTAATTTAACGTTATTA
>JANEYF010005902.1:0-63665 GCA_029963845.1 Rhamnusium bicolor
TAACATCGAATCAAAACATCTTTCAAATTTTAGCTATCTTCAACGGGTCCAGAGTTATAAGCGAAAAACAGAAAAAACCCCCCACCACTGCCCACGGCCCGTCGGCCATGTTTTTTTCTATAAGCCCAGGCGTACACGCTTTTTCTATAAGCCCCCGGCGGCCATGTTTTTTTCTAGAATCCCCCGGCGGACATGTTTTTTTCTATAAGCCCAGGCGAACAGCTTTTTTCTATACACCCAACTGCGCATACTTTTCTCTAAGCCCCAGCCGCCATGGCTGCCAGAGTCTTACATCATACAACACCACGCAGTCTTCACCGATGACAATGACCATAAGCTCTTCAACCCTGCGCCAGAGTCTTACGTCATACAACACCAGGCAGTCTTCACCGACGACAATGACCATAAGCTCTTCAACGCTGAAGACTTCTTCACCAACGACAATGACCAGAAGCTCCGCAACAACCTCTTGGACGCTCTCGATGAACACATGCCATCCATGTCATCCAAATCGCCGCTTGTGGTCCAGAACTCTCTTTGCTTGTCTACTAATATCTGAATATTTAACTTTTAGTAGTTCTTGTTCATAGAAAGCACCACTAATTTCTTCTTTATTTTGATCCTCCAAAATGTATGTAGTCGGATTGCTTAATTTAATTTTCTTAATTTTTTTCCACTATGCAAGCTCTTAAATTCAAATAAGAACTGTAATGGTTAATATTGAATCGAGACATTAACTCTTGAAATTTGTTATAAAATTCTTTTCCCATATCAGTTTGAGATTCTTCGGAGTTTCCTTAACTTCCGGCAGAATTTTTTCCATTGCATTCGTAATATCAATTGCCTTTTTACTTTTAACTGGCTCAGCCCATACAAATTTTGAAAAAGCATTAATGACCACTAAAATATATCTATAGCCTCTATTGAATTTAGCATAAGGAATCATTTCCACTAAATCGGCCTGCCATAAATCATTTAAGCCCTTTATTATAACACGTCTTCTTCGAAAATTTCGTCTAGCAGGTTTATGCAGCTCATCTACAATGTCTTCTTTAATACTACGCACTTTATTCATTATGAACTGGACATTTTAAAACTAACTCTATTAACATTTTTTTCAGCTTTTGATTTCTTAGATGTTACAAACATTAGAGAATCATTTTGTTTTAATTTTCTACCCTCCACATTTATGGGATTTACAGCTTCACCATTTACATGAACTGTTATATTATAGGGATAAAACTGAGATACTCTATCTATGATTGCTGTTTTTAACGGAAATTTATGTTATCGC
Organism: Rhamnusium bicolor; assembly: GCA_029963845.1. Classification (NCBI taxonomy): domain Eukaryota; kingdom Metazoa; phylum Arthropoda; class Insecta; order Coleoptera; family Cerambycidae; genus Rhamnusium; species Rhamnusium bicolor. Next base: position 1,295 of record JANEYF010005902.1, read on the forward strand.
CCCGTGTTCTAAATTATAGGCATATCCAACAGTTGAGGGATCGATAGAAAATGAGCTAGTAGCACCATATCCTTTAATGTCAAAACAGTTTCATAAGATAAATCTAATGTTTCTTGAAGACGATCAAAATAATATTTGCTAATGTGTCTGCCGAATTTATCCACTGGCATGTTTGAAGTGTTACTAAAGTATATTCTTTAAGCAACATGTACTTATTTAATTATTTTAGCCTCCCTTAATTCTTCCTCAATAAATAAAATTTCATTATTATGTCCAGTGTGGCCTGCTAATCGAGATGCTACCAAAAGCTTAAGCCTTTCAACTAGCTCGTTGGGATCATCATAATAAATATAATCCACGGGATTATTTGATAAATTTAACATACCACCTTTAGTTGACTGTTTAAAGGATTGCGTTTTTCTTAATCTTGTATTTGGTGGTGGAGGTTTACTAAATGATGGAGTTCTCTGAATATTCTTATTAGTAGTTTTTATTATCCCTTTTTCTTGTAAATACAGTTTGATTATCGTTAAATACTTTACAGAAGTGGTTCCTTGAATTTGCTCATCTGATTTATGATTTTTACGGTATGCATTTGTTCGTTTTAATATATCCATATAATGATCTAAATCTGTTTTATTGAAACTCTTAGGATTTTTCTTGAAAAGTAATTTGTATAGACCGACGGTTCCTGGGTAAGTTATATTTTGGACCTGTACATCCTTACCCACAATTTTCAATTCAGAATCACCTGTTGCAAACTTATCCGTCGGAGGGTCATGTACTATCCCATGTTTATAATCAAAATCATCCTCAGTATCTCTAATAGCTTCGTCTATATAATACCTTGGAAGTAGATCAAAGCTTTCCAAATATTCCGAATAACCTGGTAATTTTGATTCATTTAATAATATGTGACGACTATCTTCAACAGCTTCATTAATCAAATCACTGCTATTTTCATGTTCATTGTTTACAGCGTCGTCACTCAAAAATTTATCCTCTAAAAACATGGGAATTGGAAGATATTGTTGATTTACTTACTAATGCCATTTTAGGAGTAGAGGAAGCACTTTTGAAAGATTTACTAGGAGATTTAATGTAGACATCAGATTCCCTTTTAATCGGTACTTCAGTTTTAAAATTTTCCAGAAATTTTTGTAAAGGTTCTGTTTTCGGTTTATATCCCTTCTCTCACTGCAACTGAGATTGAGCTAATTCAGTTTTTAATGCTCGATACTTTTTCCTTACAGCCTGTCTAGTTTTTACTAATTCTTTAGCTAATTTTTTATCCATCTTTTTACAGTAAATTCATCATACTAATTTATTTTAACTGTCTATATCAATATATGTCTTTTTTAATTAAGGATTATAAAACTATCAAATCCTTTTCTATACCTCCCAGATTTTATATCGCAATCCTTATCTATAACTAAAAATCCATATTTATCTTTCCAACAAACTGCACACATCTCTTGAAATTCTTGAAAAGCCATATCGGTGTTAACATGATCGTCATATATATGTCTAAGATTTGTATTATCCTGTTTGAATATAATTAGTAGATTCGCATTATCACGAATTAATTATTTGGGCACTGCCGAATATGTTTGAGAAAGATAGAAGCAATCTGTATTTTTATGCCGTCCAAAACAGAAATAATTTCTCATAATGCTTTGATTACAGCATACAACGTCATCAAAAATAACAGCTGAATTTGACTTTATTTCCCGGGGCGAAATTATTTCATCTCCACCCTCGTACTCGTAATATCCAATTTCTTTCAGTGGTTTAAATAAAATCCTCAGATATTCGTATTTCGGTTGATATAAAGACTTGGAGTATACGCATACGTTTTCAAACCGTAAGCCGTTAGGGTGTTCTAGTAAACTAATAAGTACGCTTGTTTTGCCACTCCCAGATCCCCCAACCACCAAGGCGTGTTTAGAACCACCACAAAAAAAGATCTCCATGATTCTGGAAAGCAGACGATATTGTTTCATCAAACTTTTTAATTGGTAGGGAAAATTTCTGCTTTTCTATTTTCATTTTAAATATACACTTTCTTCTCTGCTACTGTTTAAAAGTTACAGATGAATATCTATTTAAGCGGTGATCTTCATTAATTTTTCAGTCATTAGTTAACTTTGAAAGAATATAATACTACGACACGACAGCTGTAAATTTAATCGACGTCAAATTAGCAAGAAGAAAGGATCTGGGTTTTTAAATAAGCTTATAGACAAATTACCAGTAGAACTACATATACCCGGTTATAATTTTTGTGGACCGGGAACGAAACTCAATAAACGTATAGCTCGAGGTGATACAGGAATAAATCCATTAAATGAGGCTTGCAAAGATCACGATATAGCATATTCAAAGTTTAAGGATACAGAGAGAAGAAACATAGCAGATAGAATATTGGCAAGTAAGGCGTCAGATATATTTAAATCTTCTGACGCGAGTATTGGAGAAAAATTAGCAGCATTAGGTGTTAGTGGAGTTGAGTACAAAAAGCAAGTTAGGTATGGACTTACGTCGTCGTCGTCGTTGTCCTGGCATTCGCAAAGGTAAATGAATGAATTTTAATGAAGCTGTAAGAAGAGCTCGTGCAGGCATTATAGGAACTAATTCTTCAAATTTACATAATATATCTAAAATTGACCTTCAATAAGAAAAGCTAAAAAGAAGGTAGCTGAACCAAAGAAAAGAATATTACCCATTCCGAAAAGTGGTGGTTTCTTACCATTAATCCCCCTTTTCGCAGCATTAGGAGCATTAGGTAGTATTTGAGGAGGGGCAGCTGGGATAGCAAAAGCCGTCAATGATGCCAAGGCAGCGAAACAACAATTGGAGGAACAAAAGAGACATAATCTAGCTATGGAGGGAAAAGCTATAGGAAACGGATTATACTTAAAACTATATAAACAAGGCTTTGGTCTTTATCCTGCTCCTTATAAAAAAAACTTCGAATAAAGCTACCTCACCGAGCATTATCAAATTTAGATTTAATAAAGTATGCAAAAATTTTTAAATTAAAACATTTCAGAGGCGTTTTTATGCGAAATAATTTACCTAAAAAAAATTAATAAATACGAATGTGGTATTGTAAATCTTGATGATGAGGACCATGATGGTTCCCACTGGACTGCGTACAGTAAATCTATAAATGATATAATATATTTTGATAGTTATGGAAACTTAAGACCGCCTCTAGAATTAATTTCATACTTTTTCAGTGATGGTAGCAATAATAACGTTACATATAATTAAGAACAATTACAAACATTTAATTCAACAAACTGTGGTCATCTCCGTTTAAAATTTCTATATAATAATTGTAAATAAAATATTTTTCTCATTTTTAATGTGTTTGTTTGCAGAGCAAGACATGTCCTTTACTCTGGCTCTATCAGGAAATCAATCAGTTTTAAGTGCACATTTTAATCCACCCCTATATTTAGAAGATAACGTAGAGTATGCCATAGGTCTCACGAATTTTGAAACATTTAATGTAATACCTAACATAGACGAAAGAAACAATAAATTTTTTTATGGTAATCATAATAGATATATAGAATTACCCACAGGTTCATATGAAATTGCAAACATAAGTGCTTATTTAGACTATCATCTTCGTGCAGAAGGTATATCTATAAGTATTAAAGCCAATAACAATACGTTAAGATCGGTGGTTAAGTGTTCAGAAAAAATAATTTTTAATGAAAATTCGATAGGCAAATTATTAGGATTTAAAAATCAAGAAATACCATCAACAAATCAGTATCCTCAGACTCTCCTGTGGAAATCATCAAAGTAAACGCTCTGTGTATAGATTGTAATATTGCAGCTGGATCTTATTTCAATGGAAAACCTGTTCACATGAGTTTTTTCCTACAGTATCACCCGGCTATAAAATAGTGGAATCAACACAAAATATTATATATTTCCCAGTGTGTGTTGGAACTATCACAAATATAACCATTAAAATATTGGATCAAGAAGGGGATCTCGTTAATTTCAGAGGTGAAACCATTACGATACGACGTCATATAAAAAAAATAAATTAATAGCCATGGTTGTAAGGTACAATAAAATAATTAATATTGTTTGTAATAAACCATTAAGAAAAAAGTGTTATAATAAGAAAAAACAAAATAAAGTAAATAAATAGCCATGGTTGTAAGGTACAATAAAATAATTAATATTGTTTGTAATAAACTACTTACCTACAAAATTAAGCTATAACGATGAAATAGTAATACCTATACAGGAAGTTGATAGGTTACTTTACCGTGTGAAAGTTTTTTGTATATTAAGGGGAAATTAACAAAAAGTGATGGTACCATAAGTGATAAACTGAAATTCATAAACAATGGGATATCTTTTCTTTTTACGGAAATTCGATATTTGTTGAATGGAATCACTGTGGACTCCATACGTGATGTAGGTTTGACGTCAACGTTAAAGGCATATCTATCATACAATTCTAGTGACAGTGTTAGACTTCAAAATGCTGGATGGTTTCCAAAATTGAAACTAACAGATGTCTTAGTTGACAGCAAAGGAGGCTTTAATCTCTGCATTCCCCTTAAAATGTTAATGGGATTTTTTGAGGACTATAAAAAAATATTAGTTAATGTGAAACAAGAATTAGTTTTGCTACGCAGCAGCGATGATTTAAATGCTGTAATTAGCACTGAAGCCACCGATGTGCCAAAAGTAGAAATAAATAAATTATCATGGAATATACCCCACATTTCTGTAGGTATTCCACAAGAGTTAGCGTTAACAAAACTTATTGACAGAAATGTCGATATAATATTAGGATTTAGAAGTTGGGAACTTGTTGAATTTCCTGAATTGACGGAAACCAATAGACATAATTGGCCGGTGAAAACGACTACTAAGCTTGAAACACCTAGGCATATTATCGTAGCCTTTCAAACGTCTAGAAGGAATAATGTATCTAAGGATATGAGTAAATTTGATCATTGTAATATAAGAAATATTAAGGTATTCCTTAATTCTGAAAGATATCCCTATAACGATCTCTATCTGGACTTTAAAGAAAATAAATATGCTTCATTATATGAGATGTTTGCGAAATTTAGACAGTCATATTATGAACTTCAAAATGAGCCTATATTCACACCTACAGAATGTAAGGATATTGCACCAGTAACTTACATCGATTTCTATCATCAAAAAGAATCAATTCAATCCGGTCCTATTGTCATGAGGGTAGAATTTGAGTCTAGCGAAAATATTCCCAAGAATACTTCTGCCTATTGTTTAATTTTGCACGATAAACTAATAAGTTACAATCCTTTAACGAAAATAGTTAAACAGCTTTAAAAGCAATGGTTTAAAGGATTTATTTATATTATTTTCAAAGAGGAGACTGTCGCCATGCATTTAATAATAGATGTACAAGGTTTTAATATTGAAAATAACATATTTATAGTCAAGGAACTTGCTGCTTTCGAAGGATATAGAATATGTCACCATATTTTTAAATCACCATTCTCTATGAATAAATTACCATCATACTTACGAAAACAAGCTCGATGGGTAATGGAAAATCACCACTGTATCGACTGGAATCAGGGATATACACCACTTTACCACTTTGAGAATATTCTTACAGAACTTTTGGAAAAAGCAGACACTGTTTATGTTAAGGGACGGGAAAAGGCCGATTTTTTGAGAAAATATTCATCCAAACCCATTATTGAACTTGAAGAGCGACCAACAATTAAACTATCAAATCCACTGTGTTTAAATCATAAAAAATGTGTATGTGTCTGTGCTCTAACCAATGTATTTATACCTCTATAAAAATTTTATAAAATAAATTGAGAAATTTTGTTCAAGAGGTTTGTAGAGAGAAAAAAATAAATATGTATATTTCTAACAATGTTTATTAGGTGTATAATAAAATATGTATAAAAATATATATTGATTTTTTATTTAGAAATGCTAATATTAACACATACATTCCTATTACAAATAAAACATATCTTATTAACTACAAGTAACTTTAAAACGCAATTAATACGACTTACACGGTGACCACATGGAATATTGAAGGTTTCAATTTTATCTGTATATTTTACATTTGTTTTTGTTTTAAACATTAGGCTTTTTTAGTATACTCAATGTATGAACATAAACTCAACGTTTTAGGTTGAAAATAATTAATAGGTATACTACGGTGTAGATATTTTTCATACCGTATTTCAGTTTCGGCATTTGACAAATCTTGTTTAGTACGTGGAAATCGAAGAATTCTTAAATTGCCATGTTCATTAATATAAATGACAACTCTACAGATATTCATGTCGAAACTATTACAAATATTAAAAGCAAAATGTTCTAAGTTACCATCAGTATTTCTTGTGTAAATATGATTAAATATTTTGTCTTCAAATGATGAATATTTAGTTGGATAATTAATTGTACAAGATTTATAATTTAAATTTTCCTCATAAATATCGATATCACCAAAACTGTATAGCAGTATAAAAGGCAACACATCAACTGAACTTCCACATACAGTTGCAAAGCGATCAAAATGGCAACTATTCCATCTACTTTAATTATCATGTTAGAAGACAAAATTAATTTTTCAATGAAAATGTCTTTAGTTGTTATGAAGCAAATATTTAGGTAATTTTTTTTCTCTGTTTATTAATGGAAATATTTTTTCATGTTTAACTATAAGCTGGTAAGTAGTAATTTTTTTATTATTATTTTAGATATGGGGTAAAAGAAATAGTCCAGAAAGATGATAAAATCTTCATCGCACTGACGTATTCTCCAAAATCGTCAACTCTTTTAAGAAAATTTGGAAACCTTCCTATAAAATACATACGAACTAAACTTGAAACTGATGAAGAGTTGATGGTTTTCGAAAAGGCCATCAAGCGTTACCATTTTGATCTTAATGATATTGATGAGCAAGACCAAATCGAAGGAGGAGGAGAAAGGTTAGAGATTCAGGAACCTACCCGTAAAAGAAAACGAATGTCACCAAAAACTATTTCTGCTCTTCCATCTCCTTGCTCTAGTTCAGATTCCAGTCATTTCATCCCATCAGCATACCAACACGATGAAGATTTTATTGAATCGCAAAGATTTTAAGTATATACAACTTTTTTTTATTTTTAGATATTAATATACTAAAATATGGTGAAAACAAATTTAACTGAGGAGGCATGTTCGCTTGATAAATACAGACAATACATACTTCGTAATTCAAGGCTTTTCAATGATTTGTGTACGTTAAAAAGTGTTTGCGAAAGTCCTAGACTATTTTCAAAAAACGATATAACCCGACTTATAGATTGCTACAATATTCCACGTCATTGTAAAAATTATTTTATAAATGTATATCGACTTCCATGGGTACCTGAGGATTCCGATTACGACTCTGAGGAAACTATCGGAGATTAACTAGTGAACATTGCTCGAGCCATATATATTGACTTTTACAAAAGCGTTAGTTGTGGTGATATTGTGATCCATAGACGTTTTGACAATGAATCAATCCCAAACAACAACAGACTCTATCAGTGCGAAGAATGTGAACACATCCACTTGTACCGCTACGAAAAAACAAAATTCTGGGTATACAACACCGATACCGATGTTAATTCCTCTACAAACAATTTATCAAGCTCAGACGACTGGGACGATTCTCTGTCAATTTTGTCGTATTAATTTTTGTTTTTGTGAGTGGTCGTTGGGTGTACATACTACACAAATAAATTTTTTAACTTGTGATGAGACTATGTTAGATACCCCCTAGGTTAATTTTTGAAATGGCTGTCAATTCATTAAAGCATATGGATTATATAAGTGAATCTCTTACATTTGATTTTATTAATGATGACGTCAAGATACAAATATTAAAAAGTGCCCTTAGAGCTTTAATATTAAAAACTAATAATAAGAAGTGTTGTCTTTACAAAACTTAAGAATATTACATTTTAGTAAATCGAAAAGAAAATTTACAAAAAATTTGGTTTGGCAAGATGGCGACTCATGTTTTAGAGGAAGATTGAGAACAGGTGTAATAACAAACCTTAATATAAAAGATCCAAAAATATTTTTGGAAAAGGCATTTAAAAGTTTTTCAATCAAAATCAATAACGAATTAAAAAAGTCGTTACTAAAGGTTAACGTAAGTTACACCATGGAACCCACATCGGGCCCCCTTATTTTTAATGTTAATTAGTTCCTGTTCTGCATAATATAATATGTTATGTGACCTGATTGGCGATCATCATAAAATAAATTATAGATAAGAGATTTATATAAATACGAGCCATTAATTAGATTAAAACAGTTCTACATCAACCTCTGTATTAGCAAGTAAGACTATTAAGTGTGCACTTACTATTCAATAAACTTGTTATCTTCAAATTGTTTTGGACCTTTTAATTACGTTCATAACTGGCGCAGTCGGTAGGATAAAGTGAGTCGGGCAATCAAAGTAATCAGTAGAATTTGTTGTAGAAAAAATTTGTAGATTGGTGAAGATTCAGCCTTTTGGTATCAACCATCAAGACTCCACAGAAGACATCAAGTCAATAGTAAGTGTTCCTTCCTTTTTTTCTTTTCCTTTGTTAAGATTGGTGTGTAGAACTCCTTTGAATGCAAATCAAAGTATCTAATTAATTTTGAACGAATATCAGAATTAATTTTTATAAGTTTTTGACTGTATATCAGAAACTTATATAGGCTAAGAATTTCAGAATATTTTTATTTCATTATTCACAAAGTTGAATACAAACTTATTTAATTTTCACAAAGGTGAATACAAACTTTTACAAACAATTACTTTAATTTTTCACAAGTTGAAAACAATTACAATTACTTTTTATATTTAAGTACAAATCTTTAATCAAGAATTTAATTCAAATACTTTATTTATCATGACTTCTCCAAATCTAATTGCTCCAAGTGCAAATGCACCTAACTTTCAACTTTTTAAAATGTTTGTGGATGTCATACCTAGATTCGATGGCACTCCCTCCGTTTTAAACGATTTCATTTCTGCATGCGATGAGCTAGTAGAGACGTACGCTACAGGAGAAAGTATATTACAAGATAAATTTGTTCTGAGAGCTATACGTAGTAAACTATTTAGTCAAGCACAGATTAACATTTCATCTCGATTGGAATTAAATGACTGGACGGACATTAAGTCAGTTCTAGTTAGTACTTTTGGTGACGCAAGAGATTTGCCCACTTTGCAAACTGAACTAATACATTTACATATTGATCCTAGAAAAGAATCATTAACTTCATTCGGTAACAAAATATTAGGCTATCAATCACTCTTAATTTCTAAGTTACAACAATCTGCAGAACCTTTTACAGTAAAGGAAGCAATGAGTAAAGTATATCAGAGATTAAGTCTCGATACCTATGTTAGAAATTTACCTTTGAATTTCAAACAAATGGTACGAACAAAAGAGATAGATAATCTTTTAGACGCTATATCCTTTGTTTCCCGAGAAGAACAATTTTCTACTTACAATAAAACAGTCAACTCAACTTCTCATGGTTCAATAAATAAATCACAAACACAAACTCGCAATACACACACACCGTTTCAATCACACATACCGTTTCAATCACACACACCGTTTCAATCAACACCGTTTCAATCAACACCGTTTCAATCAACACCGTTTCAATCACGTACACCCTTTCAATCACGAACACCCTTCCAACCAAATTATTTCCAACATTACAACAATCAACCAAGACACAATTCCCCCATGACTAGACCACTAAACCCATTCAGACAACAAATCGTCTACCCACGAAATACAACACGCCCTACACCTATGGAAACATCCACTATAAACAGAACTGTACAACAACAGTTCAGGAATCCAACTCGTCCCACACCTATGGAGACATCATCCATTAACAGAACCACAGAACAACCTTTTAGAACATTTCTACGAAGAACCGAAGAAATGCACCACACTCAAGCGGATATAACACCACAATATTATACAATCGACCCTACTACAAGTCAACCCTTACCAAGCAGACTCGACGAAACATTTGACAATTTCGCACGACAAGATCTGCAAGAATCCTTTCCACCACAAGAAGAAGAAGATTGGGATGCAGAAATAGCGGAAGAACTCGCAAGATTAGAACTCGAAAGACAAGAACGAGAAAATTTTTCGGAACAGCCTCCGGACAATCATCCGGTATAGATGTGTATGAACAATCACCCGGTATAGATGCGTATAACACAGACTACAACACAATCGAATGTAACACAATCTTTACAACAAACTCGCTACCTTATATACAATTACACCACCCACCTATTAAACTTTTACTAGACACAGGCAGTTCAAAAACTATTTTAAAACCTTCACTTATAAAAACATTCTGCCCACAATATATCCGTCATGACCCAGTAAGAATCAAAACCGGCACAGGAGAAATTATAATTAATGAACAAGCACAAATACCTTCATTTCCCGATTTTAATTCACAACATAATTTTAATGTCATTTTATACGACTTTCATGAATATTTTGATGGTGCCTTAGGCCTCGAAGATATTCAGAAACTAAAATTAACGATCTCATTTGAAAATAACTTATTATTTAACGATCAATGTCACATTCCAATTAAATTTAAAATACCTTTAATCGTAGTTCCGGGTAATGAAATACATAAAGTGAAAACAGCAATAAATCTCCCAGATAATACTGAATTATTTATTCACGAAATTTCAGGTAAAAATTTTTACATTCCAGAAATGATCAGTTCAGTAAAAAATAATATTTTAACTTTCGAATTACATAATTATAGTTCATACCCAATTTCTTTTGATCCAAGTCAGTTAAAATTTTCAGATTTAGCAAATTACAACACATATCAATACTCAGTAACAACGCCAGACGAAACTATTGTCAAATCACAATTAGATTCTCTTTTACGGACAGAGCATTTAAATAAAGAAGAAAAAACACAATTATTTAAACTTTGTAAAAATTATACTGACATTTTTCAAAAACCAGACGACCATCTAACTTTCACAAATGCGGTTAAACATGAAATTAAAACAAAAGACAACTCACCCATTTACACAAAAAATTACCGTTACCCGTACATTCATAAGGAAGAAGTCCAACGACAAATTCACGACATGTTGACTAATAACATTATTCGTCCTTCACATAGTCCCTTTTCCTCACCCATTTGGATTGTTCCAAAAAAATTGGATGCCAGTGGCAAACGAAAATGGCGATTAGTAGTTGATTATCGCAAAGTCAACGAGCAAACGATTGACGATCGTTACCCAATTCCAAACATCACGGAAATCTTAGATAAACTGGGAAGATGTTCCTATTTTTCCACAATCGATTTGGCATCGGGCTTTCACCAAATTGAAATGCATCCGGACTCAATCGAGAAAACAGCCTTTTCAGTTGACAACGGTCATTACGAATTTATTCGAGTGCCCTTTGGATTAAAAAACGCCCCAGCTACATTCCAGCGATGTATGGACAATGTCCTTAAAGAATTACAAAATAAAATCTGCTTAATATATATGGATGACATCATTGTTTTTTCAAACGGCTTGCAAGAACACATGCAAAATCTACAATTGGTCTTTGAAACTTTTCGCAAAAACAAATTAAAAATTCAGTTGGATAAATCCGAATTTTTACGAAAAGAAGTTGCTTTTTTTGGTCACATCATCACTAGTGACGGAATAAAACCCAACCCTGACAAAATTAAAACGATTCAAAATTATCCCATCCCTAAAACAATTAAAGAAATAAAAGCATTTTTAGGAATTTTAGGTTATTACCGTAAATTCATTAACAACTTTGCAAAAATAACAAAACCAATGACACAATGTTTAAAGAAAAACGCAAAAATAGCACTAACTAAAGATTATATAGATTGCTTTCAAAATTGCAAAAATTTATTAATGAACAGCCCCATTTTATGTTACCCAGATTTTTCTAAATCTTTTGAAGTTACGACAGATGCGTCAAACTACGCAATCGGATCAGTACTCTCACAAAATGGTAAGCCTATTTGTTATGCCTCTCGGACATTAAATCAAGCCGAAATAAACTACTCCACCATCGAGAAAGAATTGCTCTCAATTGTCTGGGCATGTAAACAATTTCGACCATATCTCTACGGAACTAAATTTGTTATTTACACAGACCATAAACCACTACAATGGTTATTCTCACTAAAAGAACCTAATTCTAAACTAGTGAGATGGAAATTAAAACTAGAAGAATTTGATTATGAAGTACGCTACAAACAAGGTTCACAAAACAAGGTTGCTGACGCTTTAAGTCGAATTAAGATTGAAGATTGCAACATTAACGAAGTTGATGATAATTTGAGCACACAAGTTCAAATTGACGATGACTTAGATCAGTTAATAGACGAAATCCTAAACGAAAATACCACCAACAATATTGATCAAATTGTACACGACATTGAAAATGAACACACCATAGACACTCAAACACAACACACAGCTCATGAAGACCCTATTTTCACTCTACCATAAACCGAACAACCACTTAATTCTTACAAAAACCAAATATTAATAACAGAATCTAATACTACACCAAGTGAAATATGCGATTCACATACAATTTTCAATAACATTCGCCACCGTATAACTTTACGATCACAACTTGACGACGACGGTGTCCTTAAATTATTAAAACAATATATCTCTATTGATGGAAATACCTGTATAAAATTTTCAACACCTTCTCTAGAACGCAAGATCACTCGGATCTTACGAACTTCTTTACTTTACCATCGTACCAATAAAATAGTCATTTCAAATCGATTAGTAGAGGATATCACAAATGAAAATGAACAAAACGAGATAATTAAATACCATCACCAAGGTAAAACTTGTCATAGAGGAATAAAAGAAACTACTAAATCTATTCAAAAAACGTATTATTGGCCCAACATCCAAAAAGATGTAACCAATTTCGTCAACACATGTAACACATGTTTAACATCTAAATATGACAGAAAACCACAAAAGATCAAATTCCAAATTACACAAACACCATCTAAACCTTTTGAAAACGTGCACATTGACACTTTTTTCATTAATCAAGAAGCATTTTTAACCATCGACCCTTTTTCAAAATTTGGACAAGCATATTATCTTCAACACAAAAACGGAACATGTATAATGGAGAATTTGCTTCAATTCTTTTCACACATGGGAATCCCTACTCAAATAACTTCTGACAATGGTACTGAATTTAATAACCAATTAATCAAAGATTTTTGTCATCTTCATAACATTACCATGCACTTTACGACACCATATCACTCTAACTCTAATTCTCCCGTTGAACGCTTTCATTCAACTTTAGCTGATTCAGTTCGATGTTTACGAACAGAACATCAAAAACCTATCAAATATCTGATGACACTCGCGGTAATGCTTTATAATAACTCCATTCATTCCGTAACAAATATGACACCATTTGAAATCATTCATGGACCACGAACAAGTCCTTATGACATGACTCCGCAAATGATAATCTCTCAATATGTTGAGGAACATCAGAAAAACATGCAAAAATTACATTGCATAACAAAGGACAAAATTCAAACAAACAAAAACAATGTTATCACTCACAGAAACACTACCCTTGACAACCCTGAACCAATTCAACTCGATCAACCTGTCTACATCCGTACTGGAAATAGACTAGCAAAACATTTACCTAGATTCAAAAAAGCACAAGCTATTTCAGACAATGACATTACACTCACAACCACTTCGGGTACAATTCACAAAAACAAAATTCAAAAACAACGTAAAATACACATTAACACTGACACTTTGTTACAGGATACAAATACTGACACTGCCAACAACAATTACAACAATATTAGTGCCAGTCCTAATCCTAATATTCCTTCAACTAGTCAAGATCGTCACGAGCGATATAACCTTCGACCCCGTAACACACCCCACAATATTCGTTACACAGGGAACAAACGTACATATGATTAGCCACTATCACACATTCATTCACAAATTAGATTTAACACCACTAGTCAACACATTTTATGACACAATAATCATGCTCAATGACACTTATCAGATTGACAAATTACAGAATAACGGAAAAATAGACAGAAAAATTGATATGTCCCTCTTCAATCAAGCGGAAAATTTGGAACATATAATTACCGAAGAATACAAAAAAATTAATTCCCAGACGTTTCTCAGAACAACAGACTAAACGAGTCAAACGAGGATTATTTAATTTTGTAGGCACCGTGGAAAAATCTCTTTTCGGTACAGCAACGGAAGATGATATTAGTACTTTTGAAGCAAAACTAAATGAGAAAACATTAACTCACGAATTAAACTTACGTACCTCTTTGCTATCTTCATTTGCAAATAAAACAAATAAATTAATGACCAGAATTTTAGATAATCATAGAAAATTAAAAGAAAATTTACAACATTTACACAATACTCTAGATACTAATTTTCAAAGACAAGTCATAATTAATCAATTTGAATTAATTCTATACTATTTTCAACAAATACAGCAAACTATCACTTTCCTACGATTAGACACAATACGTCCATTTCTCTTGAATACAATGGATATCACTACAATTTTACATAATTTACGATTACTATATCCTAAAACAAATATTTTGAAATTCAAACATGCCTATTCATTTTATTCAGTAGTCAAATCCTACTTTTCACAGGAAGAAAATATCATTTATATTGCAATAGCAGTACCAATCTTAGCACCACAAACATCCCTATCTATCCTACAAGTTATCCCGGTTCCAATTAAAAATTACACCATTATTCCACCCAAACAATTCCTAACTATTGACACTCAAGACAATTACCAATGGTCCAACAAATTACCACCAGCAGTAGAAGATTCATACTACTTAGAAGACCATCTACAAAATTCCAAGGATTGCTTCGTCGAACTCCTGAGACGCCGACCAGCAAATGCCTACTGTCACCTTTCACAAATTCACTTTCCACAACGGAGTACGCCATTATCATTGATGCAGTAACCACAATCGAGTATACCTGTCATCCAAAAACATTCATGTACAGGACATTATATCAAAACACAAGAGTGGCATTGACACCACATTGTGAATTTTTCGTTAACAATCAATCATACCTATATGAAACACCAGTCTCTTCAAAAACTACATTTCTTTTACCAAATATTTCATTAGACACTGTTTCTCTTTTGGATATTTCTATCCCATCCTTGCAGGATCTTCATTTGACAAATTCACAAATCAACAATCTCCACCAAGTAACTATCACGGACCTTCCATCACACCTATCACTCAATTATACATGGATAATTTTAACAATTTTACTAGTGCTAATTCTTGTCATCCTCATCAAATGGATATGTCGACGGAAACCACTACAGCGTTTTACCATACGCTTCAAGAACTCTCACTTTCATCCGCAGGCTACAATTGACCCTTCCGATGAATCACCTCTTTCCAATGGATCAACCCTTACAACTACAACTCCAGATGGTTCCCACCCCATTGGCACCCACCTTCCGTTCTAAGAGGGGAGGAGTTACACCATTAGAACCCATCCAGGGCCTCCTTATTTTTATGTTAATTATTTCCTGTTCCGCATAATATACTATGTTATGTGCACTGATTGGCGCCCACTATAAAATAAATTATAGATAACAGTTTTATATAAATAGGAGCCACTAATTAGACAAAATCAGTTCTACATTAACATCTGTCATTGCAAGTAAGACTAGCAAGTGTACATTTACTACTCAATAAACTTGTGACTTCAAATTGTTTTGAACCTTTTTAATTGCGTTCATAACTTGTGGTTTGCCAGGGCAGATAGTTTTTTACGGAGCATGCTCATAAACAGGGAAACAACAAATAACATGGTAAGTAAAAATAAGTTATATTATAAACCAATCATTTTATATTGCCATGGTACAGCACTTTCCCCGAAAAAATTATCTGCGTACTTCTCACGTAAAGAATTCGCAGCTTGTGAATGGTTATTAATTCCCAGATGCCTCACTGACTGTAGTGCTTGACCTTCTGAATGCCAGGAACCATTTATAATATCCTCTGTGTCAGTATCCTCACAATCCAATGTTCCAAATGGGCAATATTCTCGGGCATTAGTTATTCTAAGCCAGTTGTGCAAAGCACAAGCAGCTTTTACAGCTAAATCCACAGTGTTTGATTTTAAATTAATAACTCCTCGAAAAATCGAAATCTTGCACTTAAAATTCCAAAAGCGTTTTCTACAACTCTTCGAGCTCGTGATAAACGATAATTGAATATTTTTTGTTTAGTGGTTAACGTTCCGGTGTACGGTTTTAGCAGATTTGTCTTCAAGGGAAATGCATCATCTCCGATTATTACGGAATTTTGTGGAAAATTTAAGCTTCCATTTAACATTGCTTCATTCAAGGTAGAATTCCTAAATATAGTACTGTCACTTGCTCTGCCATTAGCCCCAACTTCTATATATTTAAAACAATAATTTGCGTCAACTAATGCAAATAAAATGATGCTGTAGGTCCCTTTGTAATTATAAAATTCTGAACCACTATTAGGTGGTTGTTGCACCTGAACATGTTTGCCATCTATGGCCCCACAACAATGAGGAAAATTCCACTGTGTAGAAAACCCTGTCTGAATATCCTTCCAATCTTCATCCGTTGAGGGTACCTGTAAAATAAATACAAAATTACTATTTTTCCGGTTTTTTTCATTACATTTTTTAAATATAAATATTTAAAAGTACAGGGTGTTCTGATTTTTTTTCAGGATGTAATAACACAACAAGGAACTGCCGAAACTAACGCCGAAGAAACAATCCCACCAGAATCACCATCTACACCTCAGTCTTTTAAACGTAGTGAACCATCAAGATATCTCAAAATCCAAAACGCAACAAAAGTTCTAGAAATATAATATCAGGTTCTGGCGTTGATAAAGCAATAGAGTCCCTAAAAGAAATTGTCGACAAAAATGAGAATAAGCCCGATGATCAATATGATGCCTTTGCAAAACATATTTCAGCCCAACTAAAAGAACTTCCTCTAAGAAGTTTTAATATTTTGCAAGGACAAATCCAGGAACTTATTAATCGTGAAAGATTAGCCCAACTTCCATTTCAGCAACAAATGCATCAGCAGTTCGCCAGCAGAACTTCCACATCTACTTCTCATTATTTAGACATTGGACAACAATCATTTCAGCAACAAATGTATCAGCAGTTTGACAGCAGCACTTCCACATCTCATAATTCTCATTATTCAGACATTGGACAACAACCACTTCAGCACTTCGACTCCAGACAGTCCAGACCTTCTACAGCTCATTCTCACTGTTCAGACCTTTTACAACAAGCCAGAGTAGAGGCCTCAATCGAGTCTGATAATGATTTTGATAATATTTAAAGTAGTCAAAAATTAAAATTTTGATTTTCCAAATAAAACTAACATAATAGAAAATATGTACAGTCATGGTCAAAATGACTGCATATCGCATATAATGCCTAAACGTGAGAACAATCATATTGAAATAAACAAAAAATATGATATGCAACAGTTTTGGCCTATGTTTTGGTAGTCTGTATAAATACTGCAAGGACGCAAAACTATCACCAGTGGCAAGATATCGTAATGTTACTTCTAATTTTATTTGAGGCGAAATAGGACTTCTCATGCACGTTTCCGATTTTGTAAGTTTAGGTGTGACTATTTTTAACAGTTCTTGAAACTTTTCGACAGATAACCTCATAAAATTTCTATAAGAATCAGGATCTTCAGTTGATATCTCCTTTAAGAGTAGTTCTGACACACCCAGAGTACTTCTGCGTCTTATCCAATCTCTAATCCAAACTCGTTTTTTTCTATTTTTCTTGCGTTCTAACATTGCTATTACATTATTAGCAATTTCATTTGCAACAACTTTAACAGCAGCACGCACTACAGCACTTGGAGCCATTTTCTTTTTTACTACTTTAAGCAAATAAACTTGAAAATATGTAAACACAATATAACAAGCAAGTTTAGTGGCCGCAAGTACTTTCCGTCAGTATAATTGCCAAATGTAAATGTAGCTTAAGCAATGTATTTCAAATGCTCGAGGCTTGACGAACGTTAAAGATGCCCATAGGTGCTGGCGGGGACGGGTGGAACGTCGCTTGGAGCATTTTAAATGCTGACACGCAGCATCTTCTGCGCTGACCGGTAAACCGTTCAAATATAACACGTGTATCACAATTGAGTTGACCACACGAGTACGCGTACGTACAGTCACTTAAAATATTAAAAAATATGTGTTATTTAAAGTGAAAAATGTTTGATAATGAAAAATTTATTTGTGAAATTGAAAAGCGACCCGCTTTGTACAATATGACTTTAAAAGAATATAGAAATAGAGATATCAAGGGGGAATTGTGGAAAGACGTTGGCCATGCAATGTACGACGACTGGGATAATTTGCCAATAAAAGAGAGGAACGAACTAGGTATATTCAAGAAATATTTATTTATTCAAAAATAATGGTCACTAAGTCACTAAATTTTTTCATATTGAAAAGGTATGTTTCCTTCATTTACAAAGTACATTTTAAACCGATCCCTAACTTTAGTGCCTTTTGATGGCCCTCCTGTGCCAACAGTTGGTATGCCTTCCATATTGTCAGTTACCATGTCACTGATATCACAACCGTCTCTCCTTCTCACAAAATTGT
This sequence comes from Rhamnusium bicolor, assembly GCA_029963845.1. NCBI lineage: Eukaryota > Metazoa > Arthropoda > Insecta > Coleoptera > Cerambycidae > Rhamnusium > Rhamnusium bicolor. The sequence continues at coordinate 20,123 of JANEYF010005902.1, forward strand.
GCAATGCACATGCAGCCTTAATTATGTCATCTGCAAAACCTACTTCAACCAATATACTGGTATGAAATATTATTTGCAAAAATACGGAATGTACACTCAACAAATCGTCGTGCTCTAGTTAATCTATAATTAAATACGCGGTGATTAATATCAAGATTCCTCCGCGCGTATGGTCGCTGTAAATTTTGTCCCAAGGCAAAAGCTTCGTCAGCAACAGATACAAATGGCAACGAGATGTTAGTATTTGGAAGGAATCTGTTTTCAGGCAAATCTAATTCGTTGTTTGCTAACTTTTTTCCAAAAATTGAGCTTTTAAAAATGTTGCTATCTCCTTCCCGACCATGACCCCACGTCAATCGACGTAAAGCAATAGTCAGCATCTGCAACGGCTAAAAAGACTATGGAGAAGAATTTTTTATAATTAAAATATACTGAACCGGTGTTTGACGGGCTCATAATTCGAATGTGTTTTCCATTGATTGCCCCAACGCAATTTGGAAAATTGCTCCTTGTATAAAATTTTTCTGCCACTTCTAACCATTTTTCTTAGTAGGATTAGGTATTTCTACTGGCTGCAAAACCTTCCAAATTGTTTGAAATACTTCTCTTACAATACAACTTATTGTACTTTTACCAACTTTAAAAACATATTCCAAACATGAAAAAAGTCGATCCAGTTGTCAAATATCTGAAAGAACAATTCTATTTTAGATAGGGGTCTCCAAACAAAGTGGAAATCTATACGTGACCACTTTATGAAAGAACTAAAATTGCAAAAGCAAGTTAAGAGTGGCAGTAGTTCTGGAAAAAAGAAACAATACATTTATTTCAATCTACTTCTTTTTCTAATACCATCTTTCAAAATAGAGAGAGATCTTTCAATCTATTAGAAAATGAAACAGAACAGATTAGTAATGAAATTATTGGTCCAGAAAGTCCTCCAGCATCCACTGAAGTTGACAACGAAAGGCAAGCTGCTTTGACAGATGAAGGAGAAACTGCAGCGTCAACATCAACTGCTACACCGACCTCACGATCAAGAACAAAGAAACGACGTGGTAATAATGACGTGACAGCAATAACAAACATCCTATCTGAGAGCGTAGCTCTTCAAAAAAGAGCAACTACAACAAGATCAAACTGATAAAATGGGTAATAAGGCATTTCTTATGTCACTTTTACCATTAATGAACATGTCGCAACAAGAAGCACTAAATATCCGTTTAAGCATAATGCAGCTATTTCAAAAGGACCCATATCAAAACACACAAAATTATTGTGTTAACCGTGAGTATTCTGCAAGTCGCAATTCTAATTCATCAACATTTTCTCATACACATATGGCCACACCAATAAACACGCAACCATCTACTCCTGCTTCTGATATGACTGAATTATCTGAGACCTATAATTTATTCGAAATGTAATAATAACTAAATAAATAATAATTGTCTTACTTTTATGTATGTACTTATTTTCTTAACTCACCTCAATGTTATTACTAATCTTTCTGTAGGATGAATTAATAGTCGCATATTTGTATCTGTTTTTCTAATTTCTTCACATACTAGTGACAACAGTTCATCAAAACTTGCTACACTCGATAATATGAAAAAAACTTTTCAGGATACTTCCTATGTTCCATAAATGTCAGGTGGAAATGGCCGATACCTAGTCTATTGCTTAAAGTTGGATGCACCCAATACCGTCGTCTTTTCTTTTTCAAAAGATGAACGCACAAGGCTGAAACACAACCTATCTGGGTAACATTCATTTTTGAACTATACTGTATTCGTTTTGGCCGTCCAGTAAACACGTTTGTGTAGAAGTAAAATCTGAAGCGTGCAACCCGTCGCGTTTCACACGCGGCGTTTTTGATGCCCGTCTATAAGAGCCCTTACGTACCGACCATTTGAGTAAGGAAGAAAAAAACAAATTTATTTAAACTTTGCACAAAATATACAGAAATTTTCAAAAACCAAATAACCACCTTACTTTTAAAAACCCGGTGAAACATGAAATTAAAACTAAAGATAATTCACCAATTTATACAAAAAGCTACCGTTACCCTTACATCCATAAAGAAGAAGTACAAAGACAAATACAAGAAATGTTGAACAATATCATTCGACCTTCACATAGTCCCTTTTCATCACCCATCTGGATTGTTCCCAAGAAAATGGATGCCAGTGGCAAAAGAAAATGGCGACTAGTAGTCGATTATCGAGAAATCAACGAGAAAACAATAGAAGATCGCTACCCAATACCAAACATCACTGAAATTCTGGACAAACTGGGAAGATGCTCTTATTTTTCAACAATCGATTTGGCGTCGGGCTTTCATCAAATAGAAATGCATCCAGACTCAATCGAAAAAACAGTTTCTTCAGTCGACAATGGCCATTATGAATTCATTCGAATGCCCTTTGGACTGAAAAACGCCCCAGCAACTTTTAAGAGATGTATGGACAACGTCCTTAAGGAGTTGCAAAATAAGATCTGCCTTATATATATGGATGATGTTATTGTCTTTTCAAACGGATTACAAGAACATATTCAAAAAGAGTTAAAAGAGGATTATTTAATTTTGTAAGCACTGTGGAAAAATCTCTTTTCGGTACTACAACGGAAGACGATATTAACAACTTTGAGACAAAACTTAATGTTCTTCTTACGAACGAAAAAACATTAACTCATGAATTAAATTTATGTACATCATTATTATCCTCATTTGCAAACAAACACATAAGATAATGACCAGAATTTTAGATAATCAACAAAAACTAAAAGACAATTTACAACATCTAACCACTAACCTAGATACAAATTTTCAACAAGTCATAATTAATCAATTAGAATTAATTTTATATTATTTTCAACAAATCCAACAAACTGTTACTTTCTTACGATTAGAAACAATAAATCCTTTTCTCTTAAATACACTTTTGGCTGAAGGTGAGATTCTAAATAATCGGCTATATCTGCAATTTCATACGAACCCGTAGGAATTTGCACATATTGATTATTACTACCATAATAAAATTTGTTATTTCTTTCATCTATGTTAGGTATTATAGTGTTTACGAAGTCAATTGAAATTGGTCAGTGTTAAAGCAACAGTACTGTGCGCACTTAACTTGATATTTTGTCCTATGTATTTAGCAATGGTATCGAGAATCGAATGGTAGTTGAAATTGTGCAGGCGAGTCCGAGACTGGCAATGTAATCAGCCTGAATGAACCATCTACGACTGCTCGTGTTTAAAGATAATAAAACGGACAGGCCCACTAGTATAAAAAAAATGGTTTCTCAGCAGTCAATGTGGACTTGTGAGATGTGCCGACATTGGCCTAGGTTTGAGGACGATTGGCGATGATTGGCTGGGATCCGGATATTGGTCAGTCCGGTTGGTCGGTCGGTGTTTGAGTTATATCAATCATTAGTCAACATGGACTCGATGTCATCTAGTTTTTTATAACATTTTTCCAGTGCAGTGCAGAAATACCTATTATAATATCAAGTGTGGTTCAGTTTATACTTATTGTTCATATCGGTAAATATTTATTACTATATAAAAGGTATTTAAGATATTGTAGTATTTACTATTTTACGGAAAAATATGAAATTAAAAAATATTGATGATGCTACCAAAGATGTAATACGGCGTACAATTTATAATATGTATGAAAAAAATATAGTTCCTACGTTAAAAATGATTCGAGAAAAATTAAGCGATTATCCTGATTATAATTATACTTCTTTAGATACAGTACGAAATGTTTTATTAGAATGCGGTTTTAAACATAAAAAAACTTGACAGTTGTATGGTAATTATGGAATCGCGACGTATAGTAGCACTTCGGGTAGATTATTTGGAAAAAATCAGAAAATATCGTAAACTAAACAGGCATATAGTGTATCTAGATGAAACGTGGTTTGACACGCATGATGTTGTTCAGTATGGTTGGGTAGACGGTTCAAATAATTGTTTTAAATACTCCGTGTTCTAGAGGAAAACGCGTTATCATACTTCATGTGGGAAGTGAAAACGGGTTTGTACCTAATGCGTTGCTCTTGTCGGCCAAAAAAATATCGCAGTCTTCTGCAGACTATCACGAAAATATGACAGCCGATCTATTCGAAAAATGGTTTTCAGAACAGCTTTTACCAAATATTCCGCCTGAATCGGTAATTGTATTAGATAATGCTTCTTATCACTCGCGAATATTAAATAAAATACCAAACATCAGTACAAGAAAGACAGACATTTTAAAATTCATGAGAGAAAAAAATATGGAAATTCCTGTAAAAGTTCCAATAAAGCGCGAATTACTGAAAATAATAAAAGAACAGAATTTCAAAAAGGAATATGTTATTGATAACTTATCCAATATACACGGTCATACACTTTTGCGCTTACCTCCGTACTATTGCATATTTAATCCTATCGAGATGGTTTGGGCAACTTTAAAAGATCGTTTGCGAAAATGTAATGACTCTCCAACGTTAAGCGCGATAGTAGTTGATCATATAAGAGAAGTAATAAATGACATCGACAATACTGATTTATGGAAAAATTGCGTTCAGCATGTAATTAAAAAAAAATAAATATCCAACACTACCCCCCATTGCGCCAATTATAATTCAACCGGGTAATGATTCCTCTTCAGAAAGTGAAGATTCGGACGCGTCAACTTTTAGCATTTAACTTTTTTAATATATATTTTCAGAACAAAATAATTAGCTACTATATTAGGTACGAGGTTTACTTTTTTATTGTTACATTTTTTTGGAATATATTTTATTTAGTTGACAAGAAATTTTAATTTAAGTTACTTTATTCTAGAGACATATTTTAATTTTGTTTTTATTTATGTTTTATCTAAACAAATATTTATTTTTGTTGTACTAATTCTTTGCTTTGGTTAAGAAACTTACATTTTTATTTCTATTTTAGAAGAAACTTTAATTTTATTTTTTACTACATAACATCCTTGCCCCTCGCTAATCTAACCTGTCCCATTCCCTCATCCTGGCAAGGATATGTTCATACCTTCTCGTTGGTCCTTGCTGAGCAATAACATATTTCGATATAGTGTGGGTTAACTTTAAAACTAAACCCAATAAATTTTAATATTTAGACTTTATATCTAAAACTGATATAATATTTCAAAAACATGTTATTGACGAAATGAACAAAAACAGCCTATCTAATAAACAAAAAATAATAAAAATTAATACAATTTTCAAAAAAATATAACATTTTCTTATGACAAGCATTTCTATTTACCTCCGCCCATGTACAATAAAGAGATGCCGACGGTTTTTGCAGGCTTTTAGTTTTTATACGGTTTCAATTAACTTCGTAAACACTATACATTAAATGTTTCAAAATTTGTAAGACCTATAGCATACTCTACATTATCTTCCATATATATATAGATGGATTGACATTTACAGTTAAAATTGATTCCTTTCAGGTTAGGGCTAGAGTAAAGGACATGTCTTCTTCAAGCAAGCACATTTGAATAAGTAAAATATTTTATTTATGATTGTTATACAGTGAGCACGTAAAGGTTGGAATAAATTCCGTAAAATCGTAAAGCAAGTGACAAAAAAGTCGCTCAGACACGTCGATTTTTAAATTCATTTCCTAATTTGTTTATTTAAAAAAAAAATTTTTTACATACTTTTTTTAAAAAGTTATGACGTCACCGGCAATTTTTTTTAAATGGCAACCCCCATTTTCAAAAATTTCATTTGAAAGAGTACATTTTTCTGCATACAGTACGTTAAATTCTATGGCATGTTGCACGACGAAATTATCGGAAAAAAAAAACAATTTAACATTAATAGCACACACGTGTTTTACTTATGGTCAGGTGTCGAAAATGGTATGTATCGTATTCCCATGGGGGGTCAATATCACCACGCACGTCATTTCAAATATGGGCATGGGGGCCATTTCTCCATGCTTATTAGGCTAGACCCTTTATAAAGCTCGGCGTGGTAGCTTTATTGGGAGTTTTTTTTATATGGAGCGAGATATAGACCAAAACCTCGTTTTTATGGTTTCAAGTATAATCCATTTCCTATTGCTTTCGCCTCCATAGCTAGATTATGCCTCTTTTCTTCCTCTAATTTCTGCTTCGCCGCCTTAGCATCTTTAACAGCCTTAGCTATACCAGCGGCCCCGCCTCCAATACTGCCCAATGCCCCTAGAGCGGCAAAGAGGGGTATTAGAGGTCCTCCAGAATCCTCCACTTTTAGGGAGAGGTAAAATTCTCTTCTTTGGTTCAACCACCTTCTTCTTAGCTTTTTTTATAGAGGAAAGTGCAATTTTTGATATGTTATGTAGGTTTGAAGAATTGACCCCTGTAACACCTCTACGAGCTCTTCTTACAGCCTCATTGAAATTCATACCTTTACCTTTTCGATTGCGGCGACGACGTAAACCCAGACCTAACTTACTTTTTGCACTCATAACACCACTAATGACCAATGCTGATATTTTTTCTCCAATACTCGCATCAGAAGATTTAAACCTATCTGATGCCTTACTTGCCAGCACTCGGTCAGCTATGTTTCTTCTCTCAGTATCGCTAAAATTTGAATATGCTATATCATGCTCTTTACAGGCCTCATCTAATGGATTTATCTCCTTATCACCTCTAGCAATACGTTTATCAAGTTTGGTTCCTGGTCCACAATAATTAAAACCCGGTATATGTAGTTCTACTGGTAATTTATCTATAAGTTTGTTTAAAAAACCCGATCCTTTCTTTTTCATAATTCGCTTACGATTACATTTACTTTTTGTGTGCTCTAGCATTCTATCCCACTATCGATAAAATAATGATAAATATTTGTTAAATGTTAAGGTTTAAATAGACATTCACCAGTAATTTTTTACGTAGTCGTAGGGAAGAGGTTGGGTAGATAAAATGAAAATAGAAAAGCAGGCATTTTCTCTATTAGAAATGTTGACTAAACAATAGTACATAGTTTTAGGAAACATAGAAATCTTTTGTGGTGGTTCGAAACGCTGTTTAGTAATAGGGGCAGTGGGTGTGGAAAGACAAATGTAATAATTAGTTTGCTAGAACACCCAAATGGCATAAGATTTGAAAATATATACATCTACTCCAAGTCTCTATATCAACCAAAATACAAATATCTGCGACGTTTATTTCAAGCAATAAAAGAAATCGGTTATTACGAGTATGAGGGGGGCTGACAAAATAGTGCCTCCCAATGAAATAAAACCAAATGCCGTTATTTTTGATGATTGTGTATGTGCAGATCAAACACCGATGCGAAGTTATTTTTGTTTTGGTCGTCATAAAAACACAGATGGCTTATCTTTCTCAAACGTACTCGGCCGTACTGAGGCAATTGATTAGAGACAACACGAATCTACTAATTATATTCAAACAGGATAATGCAAATCTTAAGCATATATTTCACGATCATGTGGTGAACACGGATTTGACTTTTGAAAAATTTCAAGAAATATGTTCACTGTGCTGGCCTGAAGAATTGGGGTTTTTTAGTAATCGATAAGGATTGTGGCGTAAAATTTGGAAGATTCCGAAAAGGTTTCGATACTTTTATAACCCTAGAATAAAAAATAATATATTAGTATTTGCACCGATAAAATAAAGTAGTCTACTTTATGATATCGTAAAATCATGGATAAGAAATTAGCTAAAGAGTTAGTAAAAACTAGACAAGCGGTAAGGAAGAAGTATCGAGCGTTAAAAACTGAGTCCGCCCAATCCTTGAACAGAACCTCTAAAAAAATTTACTGAAAATTTAAAAACTGAAGTATCGATAAAAAAGGTGCCTGCTGATGTAGTCGTTCACCCGAAAAATGAATTTTCGAATAGAGATTCTAAAGACATTCTTCTTCTCCTAAAAAATCGCAGGTAAATCCATATAATTTATATCTTCCAACTCATGGTGTTACATTTTTAGAGGATAATTTTTCAAATAGTGAGATTCCAGGTGTCTCGTTCATACAGGATAACTTTTTAAACGATGACACTTTAAATAGTGAAAATGTAAATAGTAGTAATGAAATTAACGATGCCGTTGAACATAGTCGTCAAATTTTGCTGGATGAATCAAGATTGCCAGGTTATTCTAAATATCTTGATGCATTTAATGCGCTTCCAAGATATTATGTAGACGCGGCTATTAGAGATACTGAGGATGAATTTGATCATAAACATGGGATAATACATGATACATCAGCAGATAAATTTAGAATAGGTGATTCTGAATTAAAAATAATAGGAAAGGATATACAGGTACACAATACAGGTACACAATATAACTTACCCGGGAACAGTTGGACTCTATGAATTATTATTTAAAAAAAACCCGCAGAGTTACAATTTAACCGATTTAGATCATTATGTGGATATATTAAAACGAACAAATGCCTAACGTAAAAATTATAATGCTGATGAACAAATTCAAGGATCCACATCTGTCAAGTATTTAACGATAATCGAGCCGTATTTAATTAAATACGGTCTTTTTAAAAATCGGAAACTGTATTTAGCTAGGCAATGATGCATTCTTCCATCAGCAGCAAACAACGACCTTGGCAGTGCTGAAAACGGGTGATTTCAACCACTAATCTATTCAAAAGAAATGTTCAGGAAATATCATAGAGAAACCTTAAAAATTAATTTTTAGAGAAAATGGTAGGTCCTACATAAAAATATGTAATAACCTTTTTTGTGTATAATTAAAGAATAAACATTTTTTGTATAATACATTTTTTCATACAACGGACGGTTACTTAGATAAATGGGAAAAGTATTTGCGATGACGGCCATTTTGTTTATCGCGTGCAGCACCCGAACGCACCATTTTCGAGAATGCCACCATCGAAATTCTGTTTCGCCAAGGTCAAACGAAGAGATTGAGACCACTCCCAAACTTGCATCATCAAGGAGCCCACGGGTACATTTGACAGCCGACTATAAGGTGACAAGAACTGCTTCATTTAATAAACCTCCTTCCCCCCAAACTAGAAGGTTCATCAGAACTCAATCATTTAAAAACACCACCGCCATCAGAGGAGGAAAAGGAATGTTAAATTTATCAAATAAACCTATAGATTATGTTTTTTTATTATGATGATCCCAACGAACTCGTTGATAGGCTTAAGCTTTTGGTTGCATCTCAGTTAGCAGGACACACCGGACATAACAATGAAATTTTATTTATCGAGGAAGAATTAAGGGAGGCTAAAATAATTAGATAAGTATCCGTTACTTAAAAAATATACTTTAGTTTATAAGTAACATTTCAATCATGCCAGTAGATAAATTCGGCAGGCATATCAGTAAATATTATTTTGATTGTTTTCAAGAAACATTAGATTTATCGTATGATATTATTTTAACGTTTAGAGGAGATGGTGCAACAAGTCCTTGGTCTCTAGACCTCTCGAATGCAGGATATGCTTATACTTTAGATCATGGAGCGATAACGTATAAGTTTCCTTTAAAAACAGCAATCATATATAAGGTGTCTCAATTTTATCCGTATGATATAGCAGTACATGTAAATGGTGAAGCTGTAAACCCTCTAAATTTGGAGGGTCGCGAATTAAAACAAATCTAATATTTGTAACATCGAAGAAATCCAAATCTGAAAAGATGTTTATGCAGTTGGTTTTAAAGTGTCCAGTGTCCAGGTTCATAATTGTTAAAGTAGGCAGTATTAAAGAAGAAACTGTACATGAGTTACATAAACCTGGATGGACATGATTCCTTATGCTAAACTAAATAAAGGTCATAGATATATTTTAGTGGCAATCAATGCTTTTTCAAAGTTTGTGTGGGCTGAGCCAGTAAAAAGTAAAAAAGCAATTGATATTACCAATGCAATGGAAAAAGTGCTGTTAGAAGTTGAAGAATCACCAAAGAATCTTCAAACTGATATGGGTAAAGAATTTTATAACAAAAAATTTCAAGAACTAAAGCATCGATTTAATATTAACTATTACAGTTCTTATTCAAATTTAAAAGCTAGCATCCTCGAAAGAGTAAATAGAACTTTGAAAAACATGATGTGGAAACAATTCAGCTTACCAGGAAATTATAAGTGGTTAAGTATTTTACCGATCATCGTTTCCAAATATAACGATACAAAACATCGTACAACTGGATTTAAACCTAAAGATATAACAAAGAAGTATGAAAAAAAGATACTTATTTCTGCGTATGTCATCTAAATTAACAACTTTGTTCGAGTGAGCAAACATCGTACAGTATTTACAAAAGGATATACTCCAAACTGGTCTAACGAAAATTTTAAAATTAAGAAAATTAACTAACTATTCCAACTACATATATATTAGAAGATGAAAATATAGAAGAAATTAGCGGTGCCTTCTACGAAAATGAACTATTGAAAGTTAAATATCCAGATATGCATTTAGTTGAAAAAGTGATAAGAAGGGGGATAAGGTTTTAGTTAAATGGTTTGGTCTAGATAAATCACATAATTCATGGATAAATAAAGGGGAAATAGTGTAATATTACTCTCTGGCATAAATGTTATCAATTAGTATATGCTCAAGTAGCAGTGAAGCCAGTCATAATGTCAGATTCTGTTATTGAAAAATTGAAAATGAGTCATCATGCTCATCGCCTTATTGGAAATACGTAGATAGTATTTTTTTAAAGTATGCAGAACAAATTAAACAGGAGAAACAGCTGATTAATGAAGTAAAATATTTATTACCAAAGTCTACATTGGAAGTCTCGACAGGTATAAGTGTTTATTGAAACTGTAGTGGAGTTTGAAAATTTCAAATTATCAAATCAACTTTTTATGGATAAACACGTATTATTACTGAAAAGTGGCGATAGTGTTATTTATATGGACCTTGACTGTATTCAAGAACTTATTACTATTAAACGTTTAATTAATTATAGGTTAGAATTTTTTACATCATCTAGATTTTAAGAACTTTTATAATAACACTATACTTTATATTAGTAATTACGTAAATTGTGGTGAGGAGACATATATTGATAAATTAAAAAACTTGTCATTTAAATAAGTGTGAGCAAAGTTACTGTTTACTAGAGTTTTTAGAGTTTAATAAGGATGCAGTTGTTATTGACATTGATAAAGTAAAGTTGACTAACTCAACTTAAAATAAAATATATTATGCATAAACAAATTGTTTTATTTATGATACCAATCTGTTAATTAAAACATTATTCATTCCATAACCTAGAAAAACCCATTGTTCCCCCCTGCATTCAATAAACGGACACATTATCATCATAACCTTTCCCAATATGGGTATCATTTACGTAAACAATACTTTCCCTGAAATGACCTCACAATATCGTTATCATTGCCCTCCTTCAATAAAGGAACACTGTCACTGCGACCTACTTTTCCCAATAAGGCATTCATTGTTATCTTGATTTAAACCCCTGAAATGACGTAGCTTGTCACTGTGATCTCAAAACTTTTCACCCCCCTACTAAATGGCTTCGTACTCTATTACTATGCTTTCCATGCAAAGTGGCGTCGTACTCTATTTGTGTATCTACTATTGATAGTCACCACAACTGAGTACACCTGTAATCCAAAAACCTTCATGTACAAGACACAGAATACAAGAATAGCATTAACACCACATTGTGAATTGTATGTCAATAATCAGTCTTACCTATATGAAACACCAGTTTCAACAAGAACCACATTTTTGTTACCAAATATTTCATTGGAAACTGTTCCTCTTATGGATATTTCTATCCCATCCCTGCAGGATGTTCATTCAACACAACTACAGATCAACAATTTCCATCAAGTCCATATCAAGGACCTCCCAGCACAACTAACATTCCATTATACATGGACAATTATAATTATTTTAATGGTGCTAATAATTATGATCATACTGATCAAATAGATTTATCGAAGGAAAACATTTCAACGTTTCACTATCCGCTTCAAAAATACTCAACCACAACCACAGGCTACGATTGAACCTTCCGATGGATCACCCCTTACAACTGCAACTCCACGTGGTTCCCAACCCATTGGCACCCACCTTCCGTTCTAAGGGAGGAGTTACACCCTGTTTACGCATAATATTAAATGTTATAAACCTTAATTATTACACACCATAAAATAAATTAAGTAAAGGTTTTTATATAAACAAGAACAGTTAATTATATCAGATTAGTTCTATTTCAAACTCTGTCATAGCAAGTTAAGACTACTAAGTGTACATTTATTATTCTAATGAATTTATTACCTTCGAAATTGTTTTGAACCATTCTTTCGTTCATAACTACATCGAGAGGAAGTTTACGCCTGCTGAAGCCGGTAAGATATGCTATTTGGCTAATAATGCATTTGCATTTCTCTTCGATGAAATCCGCTGAGCTGGGCGGTGCACTATTACCAAAAACCAAAAACCGAATAAGGTACACAAACTTCAATTTTCTTATAACTAATACATCAACCTTTTATAATTCGGTTCGGTCATTTATTTAAATGTTGACTGGGTTCAGTTAGTAGACATCAAAAGTAGGAATATGGAGAGATTTAATTAAGTGTTGTTTTGATGCTTATTTTAAATACAATTTCGTGCTTAAAAATTAATAAAGTGCAATGTGTTAGACACCGTTTCAAAGAGCAGTTCTTCTAGTATTAAAAACATAACAAATATTTGTATACTGCTTATCCCTTACTACAATAAAAAAATGATAAAGGTCTCATGTTACTGGAATGAATTTCTCAACTTCAACAAAAATTTTAACATTTTTTAAATAAACGAAGAAAGTTTGCTTTTAAATGTTTCAAAATTGTATTTTCACGCTACACGTGTTTCGGCTTTTTTAGGCCCTTTTCAAGAGTACAGACGAGAGGTACTCTTGAAAAGGGCCTAAAAGCCGAAAACGTGTAGAGTGAAAATACAATTTTGAAACATTTAAAAACAAACTTTCTTTGTTTATTTAAAATATTTAATAATGTTTCACAAGAAGCCAACCGCAGAATCAGTACAATGTATAAAATTTTAACTGTTAGCAGGGTTCGCCCCGGGTAAGTTTTTTTCACCATCTGGTAACTAAAACGATCCTGTATAAGATCCACAAAAAAAATCTTGCGGATTTTTTTGCGCTTCTCTTGCGAATCAACAAAATATACAAAGAAGCGCGCGCGACGAACACTTAAAAATCTGCAATACTCGTTCCGTAAGAATTATAAATTTGCAAAATACGGCGTTATAAAGAATACATATACATTATGGAATTGCAACAAATCAGAGCATAGCATTTCACTGAATGCCTGGATTTTAGAAATCGTATATCGGGACGGTCCCATCTGATTTTTTTTATTCCACGTATGACAAAATATGTTTACGAGTGACTTGCGGTTAGATAAAATCTAATAAATATTTGTAGTTGTTAAACTTATTAAACAAAGGATACAAAAGTAGATAAGCAAAGAGAGTTCTGGACCACCAGCGGCGATTTGGATGACATGGATGGCATGTGTTCATCGAGAGCGTCCAAGAGGTTGTTGCGGAGCTTCTGGTCATTGTCGTTGGTGAAGAAGTCTTCAGCGTTGAAGAGCTTATGGTCATTGTCGTCGGTGAAGACTGCCTGGTGTTGTATGACGTAAGACTCTGGCGCAGGGTTGAAGAGCTTATGGTCATTGTCATCGGTGAAGACTGCGTGGTGTTGTATGACGTAAGACTCTGGCAGCCATGGCGGCTGGGGCTTAGAGAAAAGCATGCGCAGTTGGGTGTATAGAAAAAAAGCTGTTCGCCTGGGCTTATAGAAAAAAAACATGTCCGCCGGGGGATTCTAGAAAAAAAACATGGCCGCCGGGGGCTTATAGAAAAAGCGTGTACGCCTGGGCTTATAGAAAAAAACATGGCCGACGGGCAGTGGTGGGGGGTTTTTTCTGTTTTTCGCTTATAACTCTGGACCCGTTGAAGATAGCTAAAATTTGAAAGATGTTTTGATTCGATGTTACATATGGGCTATCACGTGGTGTGGGTGGCACTTGAGCCAGACGGTGACGTCACACACCTGGCGCCAGTCGTCAAGTAGGGGATCTGCATTACCGACAGTTCGGCTCCGGGAAATTCAAAATGTGCTGAATATATTGTGTCCCCCTAATTGAAATTTTTATCATTGACATTGATTAAGATGGGTATATTTATTATAACAGACAGAAACATGCATAAACAAAAAAAACAAAATCAATAAGCTTGATATTATTTATTCATCTACTATATTGTATTTAATAACATATTCTGGTGGTAAAAATGATATAATATTTAGTAAAAAAAGTCTTCATATCGATAGCAATCATTCTTCGGCAAAATTTCTGAATACTGATATCACCATTGAGAAACTTGCGACACAACGTCAAGGCTCTATTATACCGTCGCACTTGTTTTCTACATTCAGCATTACGAGTTTCATCATCTTGAATGGATTGCATATCATAAATATTGTCATGTTGCTCGCTATATATTAACGCTGAAATTTCATCACATATCCGTTCGACGGCACTTTGTAAGTCTTCAGCTTTGCTCCAGTTCAATTCACTGTAAAACATCCACATTTTTTCCAACTTTTATTTTTTTTTTTTGTAAAATTCTAACTATACACTTTATTATTAGCAGAGAAGAACAGACTGTAATGTAATACAGTAAACATGGTGCTGTTTCGAATTCGGTTGGAGGCTTGAGTGGTGTAGAAGGGGTAGTGGTAGTAGCACATGCGCTATTCAACTTTTTCCAGTCCACATCACCCACGGTATTATCTTGAAATCGTATTCTAAACTTGTATTGAATTGTATCATTCGGTATTGTAGTCTGAAGAGTGGGGATGTTATTTGCTGCATATGGAGTCATCATTACCCATTTTGATGGCCAACTATCATTTTTACGACCATCCCGATCGAAACATGCAAATACTTCTTTAGAATCATAAGGTTGATGTATGTACAGGATATTTTGCAGTATCGTATGTAGAATTATAAAGTGTGAACTTAACAGCACCATCGTTGTCAGTAAACTAATGTTTTTTTTCCAGTAAACGCATGCATGAATCTCTACGATAGTGGGGTGGGACAAATACGGCGGTGGTCCTCCTCCACCCCCTTTGTCAATCCATTAAAACGTTTCATGTTTTTAAACACGTTTCGATCCCATATTATTTCTTCAGCATGCTGCATTTCAGAAGCAACTACGCTCAGCTTTTGGAAACTGGAGAACATACACTGTTTTTGTTCATAAAATTTTATAAGCTCCCTTAACTTTTCCAACTGCACGCAATGTTTTTCTAACCTCAATTTTAATTCTAACATGATGCTATTAGGTCTAATTCGATACTGAATTAAGTTTACAGATATTCAATTTACTTTCTGCTCGTCTGAGTTCCTGCATACATGAAGAATACTGCCATTGCAAATTTAACAAACCCCTATCAGTAGTATTTGAAATTATAGGTGGGGGTAATGTGCTGCTGTTGTTAGGGGAAATTAAACTTTCGGCCTTAGGTAATCGTTTGGTCTCCATATATTTAGCTATGTATTTATCGCGTTCAAATTCCAATCCTTCGGTGTTAGCTACACACGCAGAGAGATCAGATCTTAGTTCCAACATTTGATTTGTAGTATTATTAAGTAAAATTCTTAGATTTTTATCGTTGCAATCACAACTATGCACATTCAATTTTAATTTATTTTCACAGTTCATTAAATCATTCATAAATCTAGTATTGACGTCCAATAATCTTATTTCCAGATCCCTGTATAGTTTTCGACATAGTTGTAATTCATCATTTACGTGAATCGGAAGATACGAATGTGATAAATTTAATAGGCCTCGAGTCGGCAGTGGTTGAATTGGAGTATTAGTAGTAGAGGAAATAATAGATAAATTAGTTTGTTGATTGTAGGTGGATAATTTTCTTAAAACATTTACACTAGGATATTGTCTATGTAGATTGCTGTATTGTACATGTATCGATGCATTATCGATATGATGACTAATATTTACAGAGCCATTATTAGTGTGTACAGAAGACTCAAAATAATCGCAACAACACAACAGCGGCATAAAAAGATATATGTATGCACGCGACAACATCTTGTTAATTACTAATTCATATTTATTTCACATGCCTACTTTTAACATCTAAAAAAGGATTGGGTGGGGGAATAAAAAATCAATAAGCTTAATTTTTTTTTATTTTGGTAATAATGAATACAGCCAATTATAAAGTTTAGTAGAATTTCTTAAACTACACATCGATTTATAATTCAAATGATTAGTACAATAAGGTACATCTATAATAAAATTAGGTACATCTGACATATTCTCTACGTTGATAACGTTAGGTGTGGATGATGAGGTTTGACCCAGTTCACATAACTTATTTTCAAGAAACTCCTGTTTTTGATGACCTTTTACGTATACCATATTAGTATTAGTATTCAGCAAGTGATCTCGTAATATATCATCTAACATATCATAGTTTACATAACCACAATCATATTTTAAACCATGATGAAAACGCTCTAAATATTTTATCTGTTTTCGCAATTGATTGCTTAAGGTGTCAATTGGAAATGGAGGCCTCAACAAGTAATGAGCTGTTTGGAGTTCGCTAATAAATGTTATTTCTTTCGGATGAAAATCAGGTAAATTGAATCCCTGAATGTCAACGATCGTTATCTTCATGGTGGGTGATGTAGACTGAGAAAAACTAGTTATCGGACATATCTTATATAGCACTTCTTACAATTCCACTAAGCGGTAAATATTCTACTACACGATCGTATATAATTAAACAGTATGCTCTAGTATTATCTGGGAATGCTTGTCTACTTTCCATTTCTAATTTTATATCAATAGTAGATGATTTTATTGAATCGTTTCTTTTAGAACAATCAATAACAAATAAGGTGTGGTTATTGAAAGCTACAAAGTTTAGCATCGGCTTGTTATTTGATGCGAATACTTTGGTGAATTGTGTATAACCGTGATAAGCCTCGGCATATTTTCTATTCGCGAAATCCAATTTCATAGCCTCATACGGATAATATTCCGAGTTTATACTTAGCTTTATATCCATTATATTAATATTATCAAAGTAGGTAATGTCATTTTTCTTCTGACCTTTTCGATCGGTTTGATATGCTACAATGACCCATCTGGGACTTTCAGCATTTGTACAAGTTTTAATTGCCCAAATTTCTTTCATAGCTCCAGCTGTCAATTTCGGTAATTCATGAATCTCCCAATGTCTATATGGCAGTAAAATTGGTTTATCGCTGTTTATTTGAGTGAGCAAATTCAGTTTTAATACGTCATTTAAAAATATATGTTTAGCCTTAAGTTCAATACCGCGTATAGTTAATTCTACCTCAACATCATCTGACGAAACTTTAAAACAATTAGTATCAGTCCGAGCCCTAACCAATCTTATAGTCTGTTTCCCAAACACAACTCTCTTATAGTCTTGAAATATTCCAAATAAATGACTTAAGGGAATTCTCATAAAAAATGTTGATCTTACAGGATCATAAGTTACCAACTGACCGTTAGGAAAATTCCATCCTGCAATACTAAGTGTTTCATCATCCTTTTCATAGCACAGATAAGCCCTCATCAGGCTTACAGTACCTGGATCTCTTACTTTATCCACTTCTTTTCCGTTTAATTCATAACTTATAGATTCGAACAAGTATGCCCCCGCATTATTTGTGAATTCAACAGTTCCTCCACCAGCAGTTTTTGTTAAAGTTCCCTCAATCCATAAAGCAGCCTCGTGCATTAATAATAAAGCATCTTGCTGATAAATTGTAATCTCAATCTCATCATTATTTCCGAAAGACTTAACGAACGGGTGGTATGTTCGAGATTCTTCTCGAATGATGGAATTATCAAAGTGTGGATCTTGGAATAACTGTAGTTCTTCTAACATCGTAACCCAGAGATTTTAAAAGATATTTGCTGGTGTTAAAGATGAAGATGCTACTACCTTCCTATTCGAACACTTGGCTGGCACTGAATGATGCTGATTTGAAAAGTTATTGTTTAAATACTTTGATGCTCTAATTACTAAGCCCATATTTTTTTTCAATTCCAACCTTATAATAATTTCTTCACCTCTAAAGTTAACAGGTTCAGAGTTTTGATCCAGTATCTCCAAGGTGATATTATTTATCTCTCGTTTGTTATTTACTGGAAGAAATATTAGATTGCTTGGTTCTATGTCTATAGCATACCCCGGATCTACAGATGGAGCGAATTCGAAAATCGTATGTGATGGTTTATTATTGTAGAACGCTCCTGTGGTAATATTACAGTCTACGTGGATCGTTATAACCTTCACTATCTGTACGGGCAAATCAGATTGATGTAAAATATCGGGTTTTAATTCACGAGCTGAAAAGCCTAGTAAACTGGCTAAGCTATCACTATGTGTAAAGTTTATCTCAACTTTGCTCTTAATTTCACACTTGAGTGTATTATTGTTAGGTTTCAGCGAGAAATAATCGTTATGCTCTTTTACACCTTTTGACGTTATTTGACTCTGTATATACGCTTCAATATCACTTATTTCATAAGATCCAGTCGGAATCGAAATTACCTTTTCTTTAGTTCTATCACCTAATTCCCAATAGTAAAGCTTGTTATTTACACCTTCTTCGATGTTAGGAATACTATTATAGGCGTGAAAACCAATAAGAGCTAATGCGTAATCGTACTGAGGGTCCAATTCAATGGGATTATAAAAGTCAATAGAAAGAGTGGCACCTCGACCTCTTATCGTGAATATCTGAGACATAATGACTGAAACTTATAGTATATCATTGTTTTTATAGAGAAACTCTAAGCATAAATGCCCACAATTGATCGTATTGAATTTTTGGTAACTATCATAATTAAATCGTATTTTACATTTATCACCAAAGTAACGTATTAATTCTACTGGAGGTTTAAGCGCACCGAAACTGTCAAAATAAATAACATTATTATCACATTTCTTATATGCTACCCAATGCGTGCCAGGCCCTTCTTGCATATCGAGATTAATAATGGCACTTTCGTATCTTCTAGGAGTGTGACGTAAAGAGTCACGCATAAAGACACCTCTGAAATATGGAATTTTCAATTTTTTTTGCATATTTTATCAAATCTACATCAAAGAGTGCCCTATTGGGTAGCTTCACTGGAAGTTTTTTTTGCTGTTTTTTCAAATAGAGTCCCAATCCCTTCTTATATGGCCTCACATATAGCCCCGAACCTTGTTTTCCCAAAGCTATAGACTCCATAGTTTTATTATGTCTTTCAGCCTCTTCCGCCTTTTTCTTAGCGACATTAGCGTCCATAGCTGCTTTTGCTACTCCCGCAGCTCCTCCTGTTAAGGCGCCTAGTGCGCTCAACCCTGCAAATATTGGTATTAATGGTAAAATTCCGCCGCT
This sequence comes from Rhamnusium bicolor, assembly GCA_029963845.1. Classification (NCBI taxonomy): domain Eukaryota; kingdom Metazoa; phylum Arthropoda; class Insecta; order Coleoptera; family Cerambycidae; genus Rhamnusium; species Rhamnusium bicolor. The sequence goes on from JANEYF010005902.1 coordinate 39,629, forward strand.
TTTGGGTAGTGGTAACATGCGCGGTGTTTTAACCTTCTTTCGACCGCCTACACCTTTCACAGCTAACCTCGCTACTTTTACGGCCATACTGACATTCTTCCTTAAACTGTTGTTATTGGGTTTTTTAAATAGTTTTTTGGCATTGCTCATGACCTTTCGGAAACCAACTTGTTGTCGTCGTTTTCTATAACCCATCCCCATCTTTCGCTTAACTTTCATGGCGTTAACAATAGTCCAAGCAGCAGCTTTTTCTTTCCAATTACTGTTTTTTGACTTGACTCTTTCCCAGGCACGTTGCTCAAGTTCGTAATCTGCCTTATGACGATCTTGCAAATTAGAACTTTTACTATATGCTATATCGTGTTCGCGGCAACTTCGATCAAGGTCGTTAATGCCCGGATCGTTCCGCCTTAAGCGTTTTTCCAACTTAGTGCCTGGCCCGCAGTATTGATATCCCGGTAAATGTGCTTCAAACGGCAACTTATTTATCAAGGAATTTACTATTCCACCACCTTGTTTCAGCATCAACATCTAGATTGATAATGAGTAAAAAATAAAAAGAGATTGTATATATAAGCTATTAACCGACATCAAAAGCGTGAGTCTACTACGATGCGTCTTCTTAAACAGCAAGTGTCACTCCCTGTGGAGAACTTGGACATTTTTTCACAACACCCAGTAGTAGAAAAACATGGGGCGCTATTCCCTAGTGCGTTAAGGGTGATAATAGCCGGACCTTCCGGTGCTGGGAAAACAAATTTACTTTTAAGTCTTCTCTTCAGTCCTAACGGTTTGTGGTTTGAAAACGTATACGTCTATTCTAAATCTTTATATCAGTCTAAATATAAATTGTTGGAGGATGTACTGAAGAAGGTGAAAGGTGTTAATTATTTTCCGTTTACAGATAGTGAAAGTATAATAGATCCATCTGAAGCTAAAACTAATTCCATATTCATTTTCGATGATGTGGCTTGCGATAAGCAGGATAAAATAAGAGCGTATTTCAGCATGGGTAGACATAAGCTTGTCGACTGTTTCTATCTCTGTCAGACCTATACACATATCGGTAAACACCTCGTACGTGATAACTGTAATTGCATTATTTTATTCAAACAGGATCGCATGAACCTTAAACATGTTTATGATGATCATGTGACCCCCGATATGACTTTGAATAAATTTGAAAAACTGTGTGCTGAATGTTGGAATGACAAGTATGGGGTATTAGTAATAGTTAAAGATTTTGATTTAAATAAGGGGCGCTATCGTAAAGGGTTCGATCAATATATAAGTATATGATACATCATACAACGTTATTACTGTTCTACACGTTAACAGATACAGACCAGTAAAAAGTTATAGAAAAGCTCTGCCTGCCCCGTACAGACCAGTAAAAAGTTACTACAGATCTGTAGAAAAGCTGTACCTGTACCGTACAGATCCGTACAAAAGCTGTACCTGTATCATACAGACCTATGTAAAAATGAAATATAAGAAAGTATCTCTAGAGAAATATAATGCAGCCAAGCCACACGCATACGATTTAGAAAAGGATAAGTTACTTAAAAAGAAAATTAATGACGTGTCAAAGATCATCAGAAAGAAATATTTGGCTTTAAAGCTGGGAAAGGCTGAAGAAGATGAAGCTCTTAATCGTATATTGAAACCAATTGTAGAGCCATTACATGACATTAAAATAAACACATCTAAAAGCACGATGCCGACGGTGGGGTCTATAGTAAAACCTGAAGTAGATGAAAAACTCTTTAAACGACAGACACCATCACCACCACCACCACCACCAGTTAAATTTCTACGTGATGATGTAATCGGCGAAGTTTTTTCTGAAAAAGGTTCTGAAGAAGAAGAAGTGGCAGCAGCAGATCTGACATTTGATGAAGTTAAAGCACAATATGATGATCTAGTTAAACATAATAAGCCTGTTATAGATGAATACCTGGAACAATTTCCACCATTATCGAGATATTATATTGAGGGATTTTTCACAAACAGTGAAAGTTTTGATCAAAATTCTGGAGCTCGTTTTGATTTTTCAACAAATAAATTATTTATAGGCAATAAAGAACTACAAATAGATGCTAATAATAACATTGTGATCGACAATAGATTATATCAGGGTACTAGAGGTTTATATGATTTAATATTTATGAAAAAACCTCAAGGATACGACAATACTGATTTAAAAAATTACAAAGAAATTCTAGAATTAAGCAGTGCTCACAAACGCGATTATAATCCGCAAGGGCAAATCAAGGGGAATAAGTATCATAAATATAAGAATGTAATAAAACCTCTATTTGATTCAAAAATTAGAAGTAAGTCATATCATGCTCCGTCGAAAAGCGGATCTGGCATGGCTGTGTACAACGAAAAACCGATAGAATACGTTTACTGGGATAATGTAAATGAACTTGTCGACAGGCTAAAACTTTTAATGGCCTCAAAGTCTGCAGGAAACACTGATTCTCACGATAATGAAATTTTGAGTATATTATCAGAACTGAAGGAAATAGGTGTTATTGCTTAAATATTTGCAACTTTGTTAATTAACATCATTTACAATATGAGTCTAGACAAGTTCGGTAGGTCTAATATAGACCGCGGTACTCTAAGCAGTAGTAGTGCCCATTTACTTTCACCATATCGACATGGCTTCATTTTCACTGAGGACGGAAATATAGATGTGGAAAATCTAAAACTCAGTAATGTTAAATCGCCTACTAATGCCAATGATGTTTGTAATAAAAAATATGTAGACGATAGGCTAACATCTCTAAATAAGGAGCTCCATACAATTATTGAAATGTCCTCATACAATACCATTCGAGAATTAGAACATAAATACATCAAAAATATATCTATAAAAATTTCTGATGTTGATGGTAAAGTAAAGAGCTTCAGCGAATCGCTTGAGATCATTAAGAAGCTTATATCTCAGGAAGTAGAGAATTTACGAAGCGAGTTTTTGAGCTCAATACAAATACTTAGGAATGACAGAACTATAATAATTACTGATTTGTCAAATAAAATTTCAAACTTATCATCGGATGTAAAACAAATGTCTGAAGTTTATTTAGATACGAGCAATTTTAAAAAGTCAGTTAACTCAGTTCATTGATGATCGCAACATCATGAAAGCTATGAAACATTCAAAAGAAAAAATTCGGGTAATAAACGAACTCCATAAACCAGCTAGAAAAAACTTCAAACGTAGACGCATCATCATAAAAGGTTTGGATGATCTCTGGCAGATGGATTTGGCTGAAATGGGTAATTATGCTCGAGAAAATAAAAATTTCAAATATATATTAGTGGTGATTGATTGTTTTTCAAAATTTGTCTGGACTAAACCTATAAAAACCAAATCTGGAGAAGAGGTGACGAAAGCTATCGATGCTATACTCAAAGATAGTAAACGAACGCCTAAAAATTTACAATCAGATCAGGGTAAAGAGTTTTATAACGTCCATTTTAAAAATCTAATGAAAAAGTATGGTATTAATCATTATAGTACGTTCAGCGTGAAGAAGGCTGCTATTGTGGAACGCGTCATCAGAACGTTAAAGGAGAAGCTTTATAAATACTTTAGCTTAAACGGTATATACCGATGGATAGACATACTTTCAGAAATAAACGATAATTACAATGGGCAACGCCATCGTACGACGGGTATGAAACCTTGTGAAATAAACATGAGGAATGAAAAACAAATTTTACGTTCCGCTTACAACCACATTAAGTTGGCAACAGATCATCGAAAATTTAAAATTGGCGATCTGGTTCGTATTAGTAAAAATAAACATGTATTTGAGAAAGGATATACGCCTAATTGGACCACCGAATTATTCAAAATCGTTAGAGTCCACATTACCAACCCGATTACTTACCTCCTGGAAGATTTACGTGGAAACCCAATCAGCGGTGGTTTTTACGCTGAAGAATTGCAAAAGACCAAACACTCTGACATTTACCTGGTAGAAAAAGTACTGCGCAGGCGCGGTAGCAAAGTTTTTGTTAAATGGTTAGGTTTAGATAAGTCTCACAATAGTTGGATAGACAGCGCCAATAAACTCTGAAGTAGGTGTAGCTAACTTATTAGAATATTATAAATGCTATATAAGACCGGCAGTATCTCGATAGACATGGCATCGATCACACCTAGTCCTACATTTTCTGAAGATTTCAACCATTGGCAGGAAGTTGATCGAATTACCGAACAGTATGCAGTTGCAATTCAAAAAGAAGAAAAGTACATTTTCGAAAGCACCTTCGCAATGACAAGTTCTACATATAAAATAAAAGTTGGATTTAGTGGTGCAAGAAACAATGTTCCAGCTGTAAAAATATTAATGGCCGCCAATGAGCTAGTTAATAAAGCTCATAACATTTCCTTTGATGTTGAAGAATGGTATGATTTTATTACTTACCTTAAACAATTTTCCAACAACTACTTCGATGTTGATAGTGGATTGGGTGAGGGGGAGGCTGGTGAGGTGGAGCAATTTTCGTTTTCAAATTACATTATCTCCACATCGGCATTTATGGGTAATAAGATGTTGCAAGTGGCTAATGGTTCTGTTACGTTTTATATATGTGAAAATACTGTGCGTGAATTTATCAACATTAGCGGACTTATCAATTCAAATATGAATGTACTAAATAACTTAGATTTTGCTATGTTTTACAATAACTTTTTGAACGTTACTAATAATATACTATGTGAATCTAATTATGAACTATGTTCATATAATGTAATGCTAAATTTATGTGAGTTATTACCACATTCTATTCAAATGCATTGTATTCGTGAATGTTTGTATTTTAATAGAGATAAGGTTTTGAATGATTTAGACAGAAAAATGTTTTTATTAAATGCTTGAATAAATATTTTCAAATATATACCATCTTATTATTTACCACATTTCAGTAGTTATTTGGCGGGTATAGAAAATGGATGAGCAGTATGAAAAAAGATTAAAAACATTTGAAAATTGGTCATCTGAATTTTCAAAGTTCGAAATTGCAATAGCCGGTTTCATTTATACCGGACAAGATGATATAGTTAAATGTCCAATATGTGAAATTGTATTGTGTCGATGGTGTGAAGGTGATGACCCTACGGCGGATCACCTGAGATGGAGTCCTGACTGCTCGTTTTTTTGTAGTGATGATGATTCATTATATATTAAGAGAAAAAGAAAGCCGGTTTACGAAGATAAAAAAACTTTAGAGAGTCGTATGAGGACATTTGAGGATTGGCCCCCTCAGATGTATCAAAAACCAAAAGAATTAGCTGAGGCAGGTTTCTACTATACCGGCAGAGGGGATCAAGTATTATGTTTTCACTGTGGTCTAGGACTACAAAACTGGAGCTCTGGAGATAATGCATGGGAACAGCACGCTCTCTTTTACATTAAATGTGAATTTCATCAACTTAAGAATGAAAAAGATGTGTCATCATTATCCGTAAAACAAAGCCCTTCATTATCAGTAGAGGATGTGGAAGTTGAAGTTGAACAAGTTGAAACTTGCAATGACAAACTATTGTGTAAAATTTGTTTAGAAAATGAATCTTGTGTGGTATTTATCCCCTGCAAACATATGGTTTGCTGTAGTGATTGTTCAGTTAATTTTGATAAATGTATTATATGTAGGCGAAAAATCAATTCTTTTTTTGAAAATATTCATATCATGAAAAATATATGATTGTCAAGTGTTTTTGTTTTTAATAAATACCTAGAAATAAAACTCAGAGAGTAAAGTCTTATATTTTTTTATTTTAAACATATAAGAAAAATATACATAATTTTTATTTTAGCAGGAAGAGCTGCAATAACTTAATATAAAAATAGAACTATTCATAATAAGCACATATTTTAGGTTGATTTTTACATATTGCAATATAAGCTAATAAATTAAGCTTTTTTTGGATTGTAGAATTTATATATATCACGTAAGCGTGTGACGTATTTTATAAACCGATCAACTCTTATTGTTCTAACGAAATGATCAGTCCCATTTTTGGGGAAATTTTATTATTCTTAATTCATCACGCTCATCAATATATATACCTACTTTACACACAGTCATATCAAACTGTTTTAAGATGTTAAATACAAAATTTTCATAGTTACAAGCAAATTTTCCAATAGATATTTCATTAATATCTTCAGTTTTATAGAAAAAATGTGATGTATGAGTTTTCATTGTATATGGTGGATGGTCTGAGTTTTCAACATAAATGTCAATATCACCATATTTTATGATTCTATCAAGTAAATATGCAGCAAAACCGCCGGCAATACAACATTTTTTACCCATCGTTTTTCCTATCAATGTTAATACTTCAAGCGCGACTTTAAACTGCCTCTTTTTCGATTCGCTAAGAAGATGTATAAAAAATGGCTCACTAATATAATTGATATGATGTGACAGTAATTCCATGTTTGTCTCACGTTCTAACTAAAAACATACAATTTATTTTAGCATAAGTGAGTAGTGACCCCAAGGTAATGTATCTGTTGAATCCTGAATTAAATATCTTTTATCATCGAAAGGACTCAAAGCAATTTTAGTTTGCTCAACCGAGTAGACTTTATGTAAATGTGATTGGATGGTTCTTTGAGTTCGGTACAGTTCGGTTTTAGTTTCCAGGCAGTTCTTATAGTCATCGAAGGAAATTTTATTTTTTACAATATTAGTTTTTACCCCTTTAGATTTTTTTATATCATCTTTCCCCTCAAATCTAAGCGCATACATTTTCGAACGTAACCCCACGAAATGTGTCATTATGGTGCCGGAGCATTCATCCTTCATTAGCCCAGGTACTTTTTTATTAACTAAAGGGATATTATACCGGTTGTTGGGTGGATAGTCGCTAGTATCAAATTTAGCAATGTTTTCTTTTATAATTTCCACATAAACATCATCACATTTCACCTCATATATTAAACTATCTGTATCGGTATAAAGCAACTTACAACTAAATTTATCTAACATAAAATTATAGTGAAAATCGTATACGCAAGTTTTTGATATATCTAAAATACATAAACCGATATACAGGGGCTTGTTGAAAAAAATTTCAGACTTATTTAATTCAATAGCAACTAAATTCTCATCAAATATAGCACGACTATGAAAATTGGGGCTAGCGATGTAATTTTTAGCTCCGTATCGACCCTCCCATTTCGACACCAATTTTACAAGCCGATGCTTACGGATATTTTCCATCGTCTTACCAAAAACCGCATTAATCAGTAACTTATATAGATTCTTTTCAAATTCATTTTTCGAACTGGCGCGCAATTTTGTGTTCAAGTCGATATATTTCTTTAACCAGGGTGATTGATTAAATTTTAATATTCTATGAATTTTTATCAATTTTAACCCATGGGCTATAGCTTGCTTCAAATTTCGATAATGAATGACGTATCTAGTTTTGTTGTGTAAAGTTGTCATTAATTTTGGTAATTTTGATCCTGGGGGCACTAGATGTTCCGGACAGAATGGTATGTCTTTATGTTTGTCATGTAAGTGTTCGGGGTACTCTAAATCAACCTCGAGAACGTAACCTTCCGGCGATTCGTCGGATACTTTGGAAACGTCAAAATTTTCGATATTTTCAACCCACTGAAACTCACCAAAAGGCAAGAACTGCTCCATAGCCCACCCATATAGGTTATTAATATCAAAATATAGTAGGTAATTACTCACTTTTGAGGGATCATAATCTGACATAAATTTATTATTGGCCTTGGCATACCTGTTGACGCATTGGCTTACACCGCCCCTAATACCACGTTCAATAAACAATAGCATATCAACGTCTTGTAAAAGTTCTAGCTCCACCTGGGTATACTTCAACATACAGTCCCAAGTATACCCAGGTAGTGTATAATAATATGCAGGATCCAAATGATAAATATTTAAACATTTTTGTCTGAAATTTTCAAAGATATCCGTCAATAAAAGTACGTCAGTTTTCAAATATAAGTCTGAATATTCACCTAGTGTTTTAATATTAAATTTTTCCCAAACATTCCGAGCATGTTGGTAGTCTTCATCGCTTATATTAGAGTCATTTAATTTATTGTAAAAATGTTCTTTTGTCGGTAACTCAGTTTCAGATAATTTTTCCACAGAATCTATATAGTCATATGGAAATACTCCTTTTCTCATAAGCATATTAAAATTTTCACTATCTAAATTACTAAATTCTTTTTGTAAATTAGTTAATTCCCCCTTTTGTTAAATATGATGATAGCTTATCCAGTGATGCTGCCATAAATCGGAAAGAATCGATGAACCGAAACTTTATTGCCAAACCTTCAACACTTCTTGTGAACGATATGTATTTTTCCTTATTGATCGGTAATAATGAGATCCGACCAGTTTTTGCAAGATCTTTAATAAGAAAATGGGCGTCATATCCAGATAAATTATGAAAAATGATCGGTACTGTAAATGGCTTCTTAAAATTTAGGTTGCAAGCTTCGTGCGCGGGACCTCGATATTTACCTGTAAAGTGGCAGTGGTCATAAACTTTTCTATCATTCAGCTTAAAAGATTTTTCGCAAATATGACAATGGGTGGATATTGAAAAATCTCTTTGTTGCAATTCCGAAATGTTCATTGGTATGATAGTTTTTAGTTTTAATTCAATAAATTCACCAATATTCTCTAATTGTTTTGAAAACCACTCTATACAGTTAATACTACGATTGCTACAATAATATGATAAGCTATCATCATATGAACATTTAAAATATAATCCCGCACTGAAAGCAGTATGTTTTTGATATTTTAAAGTTTTAGTTTGACTAATTTCGGAAAATGGTTCTAGCATTGATTCGAAATCGCAGTACAATACGAATGGTATAGGCTCTTTATAATTATAATTTTTGAACTTTAAAATTTTTTCCTTTGGAAATGATATTTTACATTTATTAACATTTTTACAATCTACTGTATGTAAATTTAATTTTACTTCACTAGAAAAATAATTTAAACATATATCACAAATGTACAGTTTCCCATTGCGTTTACTCATTTGTTTAGATACAAGTTTGGAAAGGTCTTTTATCCAACAGAAATGATACTTTATTTCAACATCGGAAGCATCATCATCATTACTTTTTTCACGCTCATCTGTATATTTATTTTGAATAATTAATAAGTTTACATGTTTCTCTAACTTAGTTTTAGTTAAACGAGCTGGTACTGTATGAAAATTCTTCCCAAACAATTTTAGCATATAAACATTAACAGAAATGTTATTTTGTTTTTCAAATTTTTGAATTTGAGATAGTGACATTGGAAGTTCAATATTTTTTAAATCCAAAATTGTTGAGTAATGAGGGTATGATGATACTCTATCTGAATGGCGGCCGGTGGGATACAAAGCCGAAACTATCGCCCAAGCAAAGCATGCATCATCATAATTTTTTACGTTGATGCATGCACGCTTACAAGCAATCACCGCCGGTAGTTTAATAAACGATGAGCCGTTACCCATTTCAGCAACATTAATATTTATTTCTAAACTATTTATTTTTTGTAGCGCAAATCCTGAGTCTTTTTCTTGAAACTCTTCCAATTTATTCAAAATTTTATCTATAATATGCTCCTGAAACCATAACTTTAAATCTATACTGATATCAATTGAGGCATTTTTAGTGTTAAAATATTTAAATTCAGTAATTTCCTTTTCAGTTATAGGATTTGCCTTAATAAACTGACCACAAAATACAGAGTTTACTTTTATTGTTGGAAATGATTTAAGAACGTTATTTATTCGAGACTTGAATAGAAAGAAAGCATCTTCAAGAAAATGAATAGCGTCTTTATGTTTTAAATTAATTATTAAACCTGAACGTATGCGACCTGCAAATACTGAATTTACATCCATCCATTTAACTCTAGAACTTCTGTTTACTTTACCTCCCAACCCCTGCCCAACATACCCTAAATTTGTTAACAAAACTTTAATTCTTTTTAAATGTCCGATATTTGTATGGATTTTTCTCTGAACTCCAATAGAATTGCGATTATGTAATGTCCGGTTGAGCAAACGTAAATGTCGCCCCACTAATTTTAACCACTTTTCCTTATCTAAAATGTTTTTACTTTCACTTAATATTTTTTTAACACAATCAAATTTTTTCACAATTTCATCACTCAAATTACATATATCCATCATCAAATTTTATCTAATAATATAATATTTTTTTTGCAAACTTGTATGCTTGAACGTTCATATTCTAATGATTTGATAAACTTTGACTGCACCTTTATAAATAATTGCTTTAAATAAATAGAAATGTTTTACTGGTAAATGATTGGGATAAATTGCATCATCGTTATAAAAATGCGTGGTTTTCAACAAATATACGAGTTTTAAAATATTTTCTACAAATAATACATTTATACATACTAAGTTATTGCGGCTCTTTATTGTGTGGAGGATTCGCCTTCGCTGATAGCACCATCACCGCTTACCATTGTTGCGATTCTTCAACTAAAATTAAAAGAAAAATAGCGCTTAGTAAAAAAAATGATCAAAATGCATGAAAATTTACTTACATGCACCGCTTGGAGGACAATTCTCGTTTTCAATAAATTTGAACGATGGTCCTAACGACGGTTTATTCACGTCTTTCATCCCCTCGAATACCAGACAATATTTCCCTGGTGTAAAATTTTCTAAGTCATCTCTCATTACAATTGTCATCCGTTGCGGTAAGAAAGTAACCCTATCCTCAAATTCTAAAAATATTGTTTCACCAAATTTCGTTTTTACCAATTTAGCTGAAAATATTGGTATCGGTACATTTATTGGAAAATCTACCAGCTTTATGTTAGGTTTGGTCTTTAACACAGACACACTATTAAATTTTGTTAAATCCATCTAAAAATGTTTATACATGTTGGTGAATAAATTACAAAAATAAAAATGAATAGAACTTACGTTTTTTATAAACACACACACTTGCTGCGAACTAACTTGCTGTGAAAACTTGGATATAATGTAAAATTATCTCAGTCAGTTTATGCTTTTATACACATCGATAGTCCCATAATTTGCAAAATATATTTCTCAACATCCATCAACTCATAAATAGCCATCAACGTAAAAAATTATTATCATACTTGTAGCATTCGGTCGGCTTTATATGGCATTAATTAACTGCGATAATTAATGAGGTTACATTTTTGTTGATAGTCACATAATTAACAAAATATATTTCTCGATATCCTTCAACTGATAAATATCCATCAATGTCAGCATTATTATCATACTTGTAGCATCCAGTCGGCTTTATATGGTATTAATTAACTGCGGTAATTAATGAGGTTACATTTTTGCAGATGTTGTGTGCCTTGATTGTAAATTATCAAAGTTGATAACCCAGCTTGTTGGGTTTATTTCCACACGATATAATTACTTGTTTATTTCCAATTAATATAATGAGCTGCTACTTTTTATTGATCTTATACAGTATCTGGAGATTTGTAATTAAAAAAAAAAGCCCCTCCTTATTCCGGCTATACTTGTATAAAACCTCACCAATACTCATAAATTATATTTTACGTTGTGAAACAGTGAAAGTGAAGATGTCTTTGTGGGGATATTTTTCCGAAAAGTGAGTGAATTACTACTTATAAAATATTATTACATACATATTTCAATTACAGTGATAGTGATGATGATATGACCCTAGCCCCGCCGCAAAGCAACGATGATTGTATTGAGCACGGTTGTACGATGGATTTATGTACATGCCCGTGGAAATCGTGAGTAAAATTTCATTATTTTCTTAAAATATCAAGAGAGATTATTATTTTCTTATACATTTTAAAAAATAAATTTATTGATTACATACATAATCGAATTCTTAGAGAATATTATTCAATTACAGCGATGACGCACCATCACCTCTGGAGGATTTTTCAACATATTCTACAGAATTTGAGAGGTATATATTATACAATTTATTAATCATTTAATTTTTTAAAAATTATTTTTTATCACATAAAATTATTGTTACAGTACACCGCGGTGGACATTCCGACTTCGACCGCACAACTCCGAGGAGGATCACCCAGCATTTACTGGAGGGGTATATATTAGTCAGTTTATTAATCATTTAATTTTTTAAAAAGCGTATTATTTTTTTATCTCATAAAACTATTGTTACAGTGCACCGCGGTGGACATACGACTTCGACTACACAGAGCCTCTGGAGGATTTCCACCCAGCACATACTATTGCGGAATTGGAGTGGTATATATATTATTCAGTTAATTAATCATTTAATTTTTTTAAAAAGCGTATTATTTTTTCTCTAATAAAATTATTGTTACAGTGCACCGCGGTGGACATTTGACCGCACGGAGGAGGATCATCCGAAGCATTTAATATTGCGGAATTGGAAGGGTATATATATTATTCAGTTTATTAATCATTTAATTTTTTAAAAAAGCGTATTATTTTTTATCTAATAAAATTATTGTTACAGTGCACCGCGGTGGACATTCGACCGCACGGAGGAGGATCATCCGAAGCATTTAATATTGCGGAATTGGAAGGGTATATATTATTCAGTTTATTAATCATTTAATTTTTTAAAAAGCGTATTATTTTTTTATCTAATAAAATTATTGTTACAGTGCACCGCGGTGGACATTTGACCGCACAGAGGAGGATCACCCAGCATTTAATAGGTATATATATTATTCAATTAATTAATCATTTAATTTTTTAAAAAATTATTTTTATCACATAAAATTATTGTTACAGTACACCGCGGTGGACATTCGACTTCGACCGCACAGAGGAGGATCACCCAGCATTTACTGAGGGGTATATATTAGTCAGTTTATTAATCATTTAATTTTTTAAAAAGCGTATTATTTTTTTATCTCATAAAACTATTGTTACAGTGCACCGCGGTGGACAATTCGACTTCGACCACACAGAGCCTCTGGAGGATTTCCACCCAGCACATACTATTGCGAATTGGAGTGGTATATATATTATTCAATTAATTAATCATTTAATTTTTTAAAAAGCGTATTATTTTTTTATCTCATAAAACTATTGTTACAGTGCACCGCGGTGGACATTCGCCCCCCACAGCACCTCTGGAGGACCACCGTGGATATCCACCCCCGCCACAAGCCATCCATAAATATTAAATATTAAAAAAAAAAAATGTAAATTATGTAAATATGTAAATTATAAAGTATTAAAATAAATTAATTAATAGAAATGATATTTTTCGTTTAATTTATATATAAGAATCTTTCATTAGCAGTTGAAATAGCTCAGTGGGAGAGCGTTAGACTGAAGATCTTGAGGTTCTGAGTTCAAATCTCAGTTTTAACATTTTTTTTTGTTTCACTTTAATTTATATAATGATAAAAATTTCAATTAGTTGACCTCTCTACACAAATAGCATCATATCGCACTTTGCGCTTTCCTTATCACACTACTATACATTAATATAAATTATTATTTGTTCAAGTATAAAACTCGAGACAAAAATTTCACAACCAGAAAGGCTCTACATACAGGGCTGCCACCCACACCACGTGATAGCCCATATGTAACATCGAATCAAAACATCTTTCAAATTTTAGCTATCTTCAACGGGTCCAGAGTTATAAGCGAAAAACAGAAAAAACCCCCCACCACCACCACGGCCCGTCGGCCATGTTTTTTTCTATAAGCCCAGGCGTACACGCTTTTTCTATAAGCCCCCGGCGGCCATGTTTTTTTCTAGAATCCCCCCGGCGGACATGTTTTTTTTCTATAAGCCCAGGCGAACAGTTTTTTTTCTATACACCCAACTGCGCATGCTTTTCTCTAAGCCCCAGCCGCCATGGCTGCCAGAGTCTTACGTCATACAACACCACGCAGTCTTCACCGATGACAATGACCATAAGCTCTTCAACCCTGCGCCAGAGTCTTACGTCATACAACACCAGGCAGTCTTCACCGACGACAATGACCATAAGCTCTTCAACGCTGAAGACTTCTTCACCAACGACAATGACCAGAAGCTCCGCAACAACCTCTTGGACGCTCTCGATGAACACATGCCATCCCTCCTCCACCCCTTTGTCAATCCATTAAAACGTTTCATGTTTTTAAACACGTTTCGATCCCATATTATTTCTTCAGCATGCTGCATTTCAGAAGCAACTACGCTCAGCTTTTCTAAACTGGAGAACATACACTGTTTTTGTTCATAAAATTTTATAAGCTCCCTTAACTTTTTCAACTGCACGCAATGTTTTCCAACCTCAATTTTAATTCTAACATGATGCTATTAGGTCTAATTCGATACTGAATTAAGTTTACAGATATTCAATTTACTTTCCGCCCGTCTGAGTTCCTGCATACATGAAGAATACTGCCAATGCAAATTTAACAAACCCCAATCAGAATTTTTTGAAATTATAGGTGGGGGTTAAGTGGTGCTGTTGCTGGGGAAAATAAAATTTTTCCTTTTGGATATTGTTTTCTCCCTTTTTTTTTTTTTTTTTTTTTTTTTTTTTTTCTTCTCCCCTTTTTTTTTTTCCCCCCCCCCCAGAGGAAACAAAATTTTTCCCCATATTTTTTTTTTTGTTTTTTTTTAATATAATATTTTTTTTTTTTTTTTTTTTCTACCTCCTCCTATCCTATTTTTTTTTTTTTTTTTTCCATTTCTTTATATAATTTTTATAAATTTTTTTTTCCTCCTCCACTTTCTTCCTCTTTCCCCCCTTTTTTTTTTTTTAGTTTTTTTTTATTTTTTTTTCTTGTGGGATAAGAGAATTGATAACATTTAATAGGCCTCGAGTCGGCAGTGGTTGAATTGGAGTATTAGTAGTAGCGGAAATAATAGATAAATTAGTTTGTTGATTGTAGGTGGATAATTTTCTTAAAACATTTACACTAGGATATTTTCTATGTAGATTGCTGTATTGTACATGTATCGATGCGTTATCGATATGATGACTAATATTTACAGAGCCATTATTAGTGTGTACAGAAGACTCAAAATAATCGCAACAACACAACAGCGGCATAAAAAGATATATGTATGCACTCGACAACATCTTGTTAATTACTAATTCATATTCATTTCACATGCCTACTTTTAACATCTAAAAAAGGATTGGGTGGGGGAATAAAAAATCAATAAGCTTAATTTTTTTTATTTTGGAAATAATGAATACAGCCAATTATAAAGTTTAGTACAATTTCTTAAACTACACATCGATTTATAATTCAAATGATTAGTACAATAAGGTACATCTATAATAAAATTAGGTACATCTGACATATTCTCTACGTTGATAACGTTAGGTGTGGATGATGAGGTTTGACCCAGTTCGCATAACTTATTTTCAAGAAACTCCTGTTTTTGATGACCTTTTACGTATACCATATTAGTATTACTATTCAGCAAGTGATCTCGTAATATATCATCTAACATATCATGGTTTACATAACCACAATCATATTTTAAACCATGATGAAAACGCTCTAAATATTTTATCTGTTTTCGCAATTGATTGCTTAAGGTGTCAATTGGAAATGGAGGCCTCAACAAGTAATGAGCTGTTTGGAGTTCGCTAATAAATGTTATTTCTTTCGGATGAAAATCAGGTAAATTGAATCCCTGAATGTCAACGATCATTATCTTCATGGTGGGTGATGTAGACTGAGAAAAACTAGTTATCGGACATATCTTATATAGCACTTCTTACAATTCCACTAAGCGGTAAATATTCTACTACACGATCGTATATAATTAAACAGTATGCTCTAGTATTATCTGGGAATGCTTGTCTACTTTCCATTTCTAATTTTATATCAATAGTAGATGATTTTATTGAATCGTTTCTTTTAGAACAATCAATAACAAATAAGGTGTGGTTATTGAAAGCTACAAAGTTTAGCATCGGCTTGTTATTTGATGCGAATACTTTGGTGAATTGTGTATAACCGTGATAAGCCTCGGCATATTTTCTATTCGCGAAATCCAATTTCATAGCCTCATACGGATAATATTCCGAGTTTATACTTAGCTTTATATCCATTATATCAATATTATCAAAGTAAGTAATGTCATTTTTCTTCTGACCTTTTCGATCGGTTTGATATGCTACAATGACCCATCTGGGACTTTCAGCATTTGTACAAGTTTTAATTGCCCAAATTTCTTTCATAGCTCCAGCTGTCAATTTCGGTAATTCATGAATCTCCCAATGTCTATATGGCAGTAAAATTGGTTTATCGCTGTTTATTTGAGTGAGCAAATTCAGTTTTAATACGTCATTTAAAAATATATGTTTAGCATTAAGTTCAATACCGCGTATAGCTAATTCTACCTCAGCATCATCTGACGAAACTTTGAAACAATTAGTATCAGTCCCAGCCCTAACCAATCTTATAGTCTGTTTCCCAAACACAACTCTCTTATAGTCTTGAAATATTCCAAATAAATGACTTAAGGGAATTCTCATAAAAAATGTTGATCTTACAGGATCATAAGTTACCAGCTGACCGTTAGGAAAATTCCATCCTGCAATACTAAGTGTTTCATCATCCTTATCATAGCACAGATAAGCCCTCATCAGGCTTACAGTACCTGGATCTCTTACTTTATCCACTTCTTTTCCGTTTAATTCATAACTTATAGATTCGAACAAGTATGCCCCCGCATTATTTGTGAATTCAACAGTTCCTCCACCAGCAGTTTTTGTTAAAGTTCCCTCAATCCATAAAGCAGCCTCGTGCATTAATAATAAAGCATCTTGCTGATAAATTGTAATCTCAATCTCATCATTATTTCCGAAAGACTTAACGAATGGGTGGTATGTTCGAGATTCTTCTCGAATGATGGAATTATCAAAGTTTGGATCTTGGAATAACTGTGGTTCTTCTAACATCGTAACCCAGAGATTTTAAATACAAGATATTTGCTGGTGTTAAAGATGAAGATGCTACTACCTTCCTATTCGAACACTTGGCTGGCACTGAATGATGCTGATTTGAAAAGTTATTGTTTAAATACTTTGATGCTCTAATTACTAAACCCATATTTTTTTCAATTCCAACCTTATAATAATTTCTTCACCTCTAAAGTTAACAGGTTCAGAGTTTTGATCCAGTACCTCCAAGGTGATATTATTTATCTCTCGTTTGTTATTTACTGGAAGAAATATTAGATTGCTTGGTTCTATGTCTATAGCATACCCCGGATCCACAGATGGAGCGAATTCGAAAATCGTATGTGATGGTTTATTATTGTAGAACGCTCCTGTGGTAATATTACAGTCTACGTGGATCGTTATAACCTTCACTATCTGTACGGGCAAATCAGATTGATGTAAAATATCGGGTTTTAATTCACGAGCTGAAAAGCCTAGTAAACTGGCTAAGCTATCACTATGTGTAAAGTTTATCTCAACTTTGCTCTTAATTTCACACTTGAGTGTATTATTGTTAGGTTTCAGCGAGAAATAATCATTATGCTCTTTTACACCTTTTGACGTTATTTGACTCTGTATATACGCTTCAATATCACTTATTTCATAAGATCCAGGAATCGAAATTACCTTTTCTTTAGTTCTATCACCTAATTCCCAATAGTAAAGCTTGTTATTTACACCTTCTTCGATGTTAGGAATACTATTATAGGCGTGAAAACCAATAAGAGCTAATGCGTAATCGTACTGAGGGTCCAATTCAATGGGATTATAAAAGTCAATAGAAAGAGTGGCACCTCGACCTCTTATCGTGAATATCTGAGACATAATGACTGAAACTTATAGTATATCGTTGTTTTTATAGAGAAACTCTAAGCATAAATGCCCACAATTGATCGTATAGAATTTTTGGTAACTATCATAATTAAAACGTATTTTACATTTATCGCCAAAGTAACGTATTAATTCTACTGGAGGTTTAAGCGCACCGAAACTGTCAAAATAAATAACATTATCATCACATTTCTTATATGCTACCCAATGCGTGCCAGGCCCTTCTTGCATATCGAGATTAATAATGGCACTTTCGTATCTTCTAGGAGTGTGACGTAAAGAGTCACACATAAAGACACCTCTGAAATATGGAATTTTCAATTTTTTAGCATATTTTATCAAATCTACGTCAAAGAGTGCCCTATTGGGTAGCTTCACTGGAAGTTTTTTTTGCTGTTTTTTCAAATAGAGTCCCAATCCCTTCTTATATGGTCTCACATATAGCCCCGAACCTTGTTTTCCCAAAGCTATAGACTCCATAGTTTTATTATGTCTTTCAGCCTCTTCCGCCTTTTTCTTAGCGACATTAGCGTCCATAGCTGCTTTTGCTACTCCCGCAGCTCCTCCTGTTAAGGCGCCTAGTGCGCTCAACCCTGCAAATATTGGTATTAATGGTAAAATTCCGCCGCTTTTGGGTAGTGGTAACATGCGCGGTGTTTTAACCTTCTTTCGACCGCCTACACCTTTCACAGCTAATCTCGCTACTTTTACAGCCATACTGACATTCTTCCTTAAACTGTTGTTATTGGGTTTTTTAAATAGTTTTTTGGCATTGCTCATGACCTTTCGGAAACCAACTTGTTGTCGTTTTCTATAACCCATCCCCGTCTTTCGCTTAACTTTCATGGCGTTAACAATAGCCCAAGCAGCAGCTTTTTCTTTCCAATTACTGTTTTTTGACTTAACTCTTTCCCAGGCACGTTGCTCAAGTTCGTAATCTGCCTTATGGCGATCTTGCAAATTAGAACTTTTACTATATGTTATATCGTGTTCGCGGCAACTTCGATCAAGGTCGTTAATGCCCGGATCGTTCCGCCTTAAGCGTTTTTCCAACTTAGTGCCTGGCCCGCAGTATTGATATCCCGGTAAATGTGCTTCAAACGGCAACTTATTTATCAAGGAATTTACTATTCCACCACCTTGTTTCAGCATCAACATCTAGATTGATAATAAGTAAAATATAAAAAGAGATTGTATATATAAGCTGTTAACCACCATCAAAAGCGTGAGTCTACTACGACGCGTCTTCTTAAACAGCACGTGTCACTCCCTGTGGAGAACTTGGACATTTTTTCACAACACCCAGTAGTAGAAAAACATGGGGCGCTATTCCCTAGTGCGTTAAGGGTGATAATAGCCGGACCTTCCGGTGCTGGGAAAACAAATTTACTTTTAAGTCTTCTCTTCAGTCCTAACGGTTTGTGGTTTGAAAACGTATACGTCTATTCTAAATCTCTATATCAGTCTAAATATAAATTGTTGGAGGATGTACTGAAGAAGGTGAAAGGTGTTAATTATTTTCCGTTTACAGATAGTGAAAGTATAATAGATCCATCTGAAGCTAAAACTAATTCCATATTCATTTTCGATGATGTGGCTTGCGATAAGCAGGATAAAATAAGAGCGTAATTCAGCATGGGTAGACATAAGCTTGTCGACTGTTTCTATCTCTGTCAGACCTATACACATATCGGTAAACACCTCGTACGTGATAACTGTAATTGCATTATTTTATTCAAACAGGATCGCATGAACCTTAAACATGTTTATGATGATCATGTGACCCCCGATATGACTTTGAATAAATTTGAAAAACTGTGTGCTGAATGTTGGAATGACAAGTATGGAGTATTAGTAATAGTTAAAGATTTTGATTTAAATAAGGGGCGCTATCGTAAAGGGTTCGATCAATATATAAGTATATGATACATCATACAACGTTATTACTGTTCTACACGTTAACAGATACAGACCAGCAAAAAGTTATAGAAAAGCTCTGCCTGCCCCGTACAGACCAGTAAAAAGTTACTACAGATCTGTAGAAAAGCTGTACCTGTACCGTACAGATCCGTACAAAAGCTGTACCTGTATCATACAGACCTATGTAAAAATGAAATATAAGAAAGTATCTCTAGAGAAATATAATGCAGCCAAGCCACACGCATACGATTTAGAAAAGGATAAGTTACTTAAAAAGAAAATTAATGACGTGTCAAAGATCATCAGAAAGAAATATTTGGCTTTAAAGCTGGGAAAGGCTGAAGAAGATGAAGCTCTTAATCGTATATTGAAACCAATTGTAGAGCCATTACATGACATTAAAATAAATACATCTAAAAGCACGGTGCCGACGGTGGGGTCTATAGTAAAACCTGAAGTAGATGAAAAACTCTTTAAACGACAGCCACCATCACCACCACCACCACCAGTTAAATTTCTACGTGATGATGTAATCGGCGAAGTTTTTTCTGAAAAAGGTTCTGAAGAAGAAGTGGCAGCAGCAGATCTGACATTTGATGAAGTTAAAGCACAATATGATGATCTAGTTGAACATAATAAGCCTGTTATAGATGAATACCTGGAACAATTTCCACCATTATCGAGATATTATATTGAGGGATTTTTCACAAACAGTGAAAGTTTTGATCAAAATTCTGGCGCTCGTTTTGATTTTTCAACAAATAAATTATTTATAGGCAATAAAGAACTACAAATAGATGCTAATAATAACATTGTGATCGACAATAGATTATATCAGGGTACTAGAGGTTTATATGATTTAATATTTATGAAAAAACCTCAAGGATACAACAATACTGATTTAAAAAATTACAAAGAAATTCTAGAATTAAGCAGTGCTCACAAACGCGATTATAATCCGCAAGGGCAAATCAAGGGGAATAAGTATCATAAATATAAGAATGTAATAAAACCTCTATTTGATTCAAAAATTAGAAGTAAGTCATATCATGCTCCGTCGAAAAGCGGATCTGGCATGGCTGTGTACAACGAAAAAACCGATAGAATACGTTTACTGGGATAATGTAAATGAACTTGTCGACAGGCTAAAACTTTTAATGGCCTCAAAGTCTACAGGAAACACTGATTCTCACGATAATGAAATTTTGAGTATATTATCAGAACTGAAGGAAATAGGTGTTATTGCTTAAATATTTGCAACTTTGTTAATTAACATCATTTACAATATGAGTGTAGACAAGTTCGGTAGGTCTAATATAGACCGCGGTACTCTAAGTAGTAGTAGTGCCCATTTACTTTCACCATATCGACATGGCTTCATTTTCACTGAGGACGGAAATATAGATGTGAAAAATCTAAAACTCAGTAATGTTAAATCGCCTACTAATGCCAATGATGTTTGTAATAAAAAAATATGTAGACGATAGGCTAACATCTCTAAATAAGGAGCTCCATACAATTATTGAAATGTCCTCAAACAATACCATTCGAGAATTAAAACATAAATACATCAAAAATATATCTATAAAAATTTCTGATGTTGATGGTAAAGTAAAGAGCTTCAGCGAATCGCTTGAGATCATTAAGAAGCTTATATCTCAGGAAGTAGAGAATTTACGAAGCGAGTTTTTGAGCTCAATACAAATACTTAGGAATGACAGAACTATAATAATTACTGATTTGTCAAATAAAATTTCAAACTTAACATCGGATATAAAACAAATGTCTGAAGTTTATTTAGATACGACCAATTTTAAAAAGTCAGTTAACTCAGTTCATTGATGATCGCAACATCATGAAAGCTATGAAACATTCAAAAGAAAAAATTCGGGTAATAAACGAACTCCATAAACCAGCTAGAAAAACTTCAAACGTAGACGCATCATCATAAAAGGTTTGGATGATCTCTGGCAGATGGATTTGGCTGAAATGGGTAATTATGCTCGGGAAAATAAAAATTTCAAATATATATTAGTGGTGATTGATTGTTTTTCAAAATTTGTCTGGACTAAACCTATAAAAACCAAATCTGGAGAAGAGGTGACGCAAGCTATCGATGCTATACTCAAATATAGTAAACGAACGCCTAAAAATTTACAATCAGATCAGGGTAAAGAGATTTATAACGTCCATTTTAAAAATCTAATGAAAAAGTATGGTATTAATCATTATAGTACGTTGAGCGTGGAGAAGGCTGCTATTGTGGAACGCGTCATCAGAACGTTAAAGGAGAAGCTATATAAATACTTTAGCTTAAACGGTATATACCGATGGATAGACATACTTTCAGAAATAAACAATAATTACAATGGGCAACGTCATCGTACGACGGGTATGAAACCTTGTGAAATAAACATGAGGAATGAAAAACAAATTTTACGTTCCGCTTACAACCACATTAAGTTGGCGACAGATCATCGAAAATTTAAAATTGGCGATCTGGTTCGTATTAGTAAAAATAAACATGTATTTGAGAAAGGATATACGCCTAATTGGACCACCGAATTATTCAAAATCGTTAGAGTCCACATTACCAACCCGATTACTTACCTCTTGGAAGATTTACGTGGAAACCCAATCAGCGGTGGTTTTTACGCTGAAGAATTGCAAAAGACCAAACACTCTGACATTTACCTGGTAGAAAAAGTACTGCGCAGGCGCGGTAACAAAGCTTTTGTTAAATGGTTAGGTTTAGATAAGTCTCACAATAGTTGGATAGACAGCGCCAATAAACTCTGAAGTAGGTGTAGCTAACTTATTAGAATATTATAAATGCTATATAAGACCGGCAGTATCTCGATAGACATGGCATCGATCACACCTAGTCCTACATTTTCTGAAGATTACAACCATTGGCAGGAAGTTGATCGAATTACCGAACAGTATGCAGTTGCAATTCAAAAAGAAGAAAAGTACATTTTCGAAAGCACCTTCGCAATGACAAGTTCTACATATAAAATAAAAGTTGGATTTAGTGGTGCAAGAAACAATGTTCCAGCTGTAAAAATAATTAATGGCCGCCAATGAGCTAGTCAATAAAGCTCATAACATTTCCTTTGATGTTGATGAATGGTATGATTTTATTACTTACCTCTTAAACAATTTTCCAACAACTACTTCGATGTTGATAGTGGATTGGGCGAGGGGGAGGCTGGTGAGGTGGAACAATTTTCGTTTTCAAATTACATTATCTCCACATCGACATTTATGGGTAATAAGATGTTGCAAGTGGCTAATGGTTCTGTTACGTTTTATATATGTGAAAATACTGTGCGTGAATTTATCAACAATAGCGGACTTATCAATTCAAATATGAATGTACTAAATAACTTAGATTTTGTTATGTTTTACAATAACTTTTTGAACGTTACTAATAATATACTATGTGAATCTAATTATGAACTATGTTCATATAATGTAATGCTAAATTTATGTGAGTTATTACCACATTCTATTCAAATGCATTGTATTCGTGAATGTTTGTATTTTAATAGAGATAAGGTTTTGAATGATTTAGACAGAAAAATGTTTTTATTAAATGCTTGAATAAATATTTTCAAATATATACCATCTTATTATTTACCACATTTCAGTAGTTATTTGGCGGGTATAGAAAATGGACGAGCAGTATGAAAAAATATTAAAAAACATTTGAAAATTGGTCATCTGAATTTTCAAAGTTCGAAATTGCAATAGCCGGTTTCATTTATACCGGACAAGATGATATAGTTAAATGTCCAATATGTGAAATTGTATTGTGTCGATGGTGTGAAGGTGATGACCCTACGGCGGATCACCTGAGATGGAGTCCTGACTGCTCGTTTTTTTGTAGTGATAACGATTCATTATATATTAAGAGAAAAAAGTAAGCCGGTTTACGAAGATAAAAAAACTTTAGAGAGTCGTATGAGGACATTTGAGGATTGGCCCCCTCAGATGTATCAAAAACCAAAAGAATTAGCTGAGGCAGGCTTCTACTATACCGGCAGAGGGGATCAAGTATTATGTTTTCACTGTGGTCTAGGACTACAAAACTGGAGCTCTGGAGATAATGCATGGGAACAGCACGCTCTCTTTTACATTAAATGTGAATTTCATCAACTTAAGAATGAAAAAGATGTGTCATCATTGTCCGTAAAACAAAGCCCGCCATTATCAGTAGAGGATGTGGAAGTTGAAGTTGAACAGGTTGAAACTTGCAATGACAAACTATTGT
>JANEYF010005903.1:0-45853 GCA_029963845.1 Rhamnusium bicolor
TACTTTAAAGCTATAGTATAATATAGATACGCAAATACATACTTTTATTCAATTGCCAACTTTACCAGGTGCAGTTGTTTCGGTTGGAGAGAACAAAATATGTAATTTTGACATTACCTTCAACACAAGTAAATTTCCAAAGATTCAGCTTTGAAAACAAACGACAATTAATCGATTTCGTTCATTAAAAACTCAACATTTACATTGATATTGTTTTTATTTACAACAACTTTGGTAACAAAGTCAAATTACACATATTTCTCAAGTCCATGGTTTTTAATTATTCAGGTACACGAATTTAGTCTTGCTAGAATAATATGCCCATTAAGTTTATATTTTTATACAAAACCTTCATTCATTTTTCATAAGTACCATTTGAAGGACCACATTTTTTACATGTGAAGCGCCAGAAATTGATTTAGCACTGAATTAGTTTTAAATGTTAAATTAATTACAGTCCTACACTAATTCCATAGACTTTTTTGTAAACTTTCCGATGTTCATAATGTGGATAACAAATTTACATAAAATGTACTTAACCATGAAATTTTAAGCAAGTCCAGCCCTACACGAATCATTAATTTTACAATATATGTGTATTTATAGTCCACAAAAAAGATAATAAAATAGTGACGTTATATCAGTGACGGCTGGTGAATTTTTTAGGCTGTCATATCTTAGTATTGGAGCACATGGGACCCACGCGATACTTTAAAGCGTAACTATCAACTCTGAATGAAGAAAGTTTGCGAAAGAAATTGCGAAATCTTTTAAAATCGTTTTTTACCACCTAAATTTGAGTGTAATAATGATTCCCATGACAATTGAAATAATTATAATAATGTTAATTTTGGAAATATATCTGAAAGAGACACATAAATGGTATAAAAAAAATAAAAAATAAAATGACCTCCAAGTCCAGCCAATATATCTAGCACTGTTTAATCTTACATTAAAAACAAAGACATTCCTCAACCAAGTGAAAAGAGGCCAAGGGGGTTTGTCCAATTCTGTATGATCGCATTTACCTCTCTGTTCATAATCACATATCGCCTTATCAGCAGATGGATTTATGAGTTATTTTTGTAACATATTTGTCCAAAGGTGTTAATGGTCTGAGGCAGGTAGATGTAGTTTATAAAGTTCTCAAAACCCTTCGACAGGCTATATCATGGAGTTTTATTTGGTAAACTGGTAAAAATTTGGCTTTCGTACACAGGCTGTAAAGTTATTGAATCATATCTATTGAAGAGACATAAAATGTCATGTACAATGGCTTTAAATCCGTTCGATATGTCGCGGCCTCTAATGTACCTCAAGAATCTAACCTTGACCTTCGCTGTTTTCTTACTTATTTTATCAATGATTTAAATGATCTTATTGACAGTTTGCAAATTCTATGCAGGTGATTTACAAATATTTTCTAGTTATATCTTCCATAGATGTCTATAGGAAATTGCACTGTGACTAGATCATGTTCGTTCATAGTCTATTGATAACAAACTGCATCTTAGCATCTCAAAATATAAGATCATGAGCTTCACGAGAAACAAACATGAGTAAGTCTGCATGTAACGGATTTATTTTAATAAATTGCAAAAATGTTACAGATACATGTGCTATAAAAATGTTGTACTACTATGTTCGTTCTAAGCTGGCTGCTCTAATCTGATACCCCTATTATACTTTTATCATAGGTTGACAGTTGAAGGCATACAAAGTGGTTCTTAAAATATTTGTAATTTAAAAAAGGACGAAGACCCATGGTCTCATATATGATACTCGCGAAAATAAATTTTATTTCAAAAACCGCACAAATTCATTCGATTCCAGGTGTAGCCCATACGATACCGTCACAGACGACGTGTAATAATTTTTGCGCGCAGTTAACAGATCTGTCATCAGTAGTTGTTTGTTGACATGTAGATGCCTAACAGGTTAGCACATGATGATGCCTTTTAACGATAAGAAACTACTTGCATATTTGTTTGGTTTTAAGTTATTGTTGTTGATGTTAGTTATGGTACGTACGAATTTTCATGTAATGGCCGACAGTGGGAATATAGTAGAGTATTACTGGCGGAATTTTGAGTCTGTGAAAAATTTCAAACGTTCTAAAACGGATTTGATTAGCAAAATGGTATTATTTCAGGCTATTTTACCGCAAAGAAACTTTAGGACCTTGTCGACACACTGATATAGATAATGATCTGCTTGATTCGTTTGAACAAGATGACCTTGAAAGCGAGTTAATTCCCGAAGAAAATAAACAGCAATGAGATGCTTTTCAGCCTGAGGGTGAATTTGATACTGAGTATGACGAACCATAGTCCTGCTTGATTCCATCAGTTTCTAATAAATCGAAACGAAGCAAAGTCTTTGTTCCTCCTAAAAGTCTGGATCCTGAGAATTACCTACATGTAATAAATAACGTTTGCTAGATGCCAATCTTGTGAAATATATTTATGTTGTAGCGTTGAAAGAAACTATTTTCTAACATTTCATTAATAAATTAAGGCTGTCTTTAAGTGAATTTTTCAAATTTTGTTTATTTTTTGTATGAGTATAGACCCAAAGTATCATACATGATACTTAGTTTTTTGGAAAAACAATAAAAATTTTACGGAAGTATGTTAATGCTGTATTTTTGTATGTAAAAACAAGCACATATTCATAAAAATTAACCATAAAATCAGTACCACTTGGCCTTGGATCTGATAAGAGTTATCCCGAAAGGGGAATAAATTATAATTACTTAACTAGTAATTTCAATATTATTAACTAAGAATGAACTGTATATCGTTAATATTTTTGGATAATATGATCAATTGTTCTGAAATTAGTTTTTATGTTCCCAGGATTAATTCGAGACATCATTTTAACTTTTAGATGTAAATTACCTAGAAAGAACATTTTGTTGAAGTTACCAGTATACGTGATACGGAAAAATTTTAATAATTTATGTAATTCATGTGATATTCATTTTTATTCACTGAATGCTTTTATAGAAACGCCTATTGAAAATTTTATGGCGCTAAATATGTTACAAAATCATGTATTTTGTTAATTTATTTTACAAAAGTGTATAAAACTATACCACTAATTTTATTTGTATACACAAAAATTTTACAATATTGGAAGAGAAAATATGAAATACTTCAAGCTATTGTATAATATAAATACGCAAACACATACGCACATACCTTTTTTTATCGATAATGGAACGGACTTCTAGGCCATTCTTTTTCCTAAATTGATAAAAATTTTCGTTCATCAAACAAGTGTGAAGGAAGGCTCTTCTCGGTTTCCCAAACCAATTGCTGGTCAAAAACAAACTTAAAACTTTTAAACTAGTCGGCCAAATTTACAATAAAATGCTTTTAAATTAAATCAGAATTATTTCAGTTTTCGAGTAAACTTTTATTCAATTGCCAACTTTACCAGGTGCAGTTGTTTCAGTTGGAGAGAACAAAAATATGTAATTTTGACGTTACCTTCAACAAAAGTAAATTTCCATAGATTCAGCTTTGAAAACAAATGACAATTAATCGATTTCGTTCATTAAAAAATTCCAACACTTACGTTGATATTGTTTTTATTTACACCAACTTTGGTAACAAAGTCAAATTACACATATTTCTGATGTCCTTAGTTTTCAATTATTCGGTACACGAATTTAGTCTTGATAGAATAATAGGGCCATTAGGTTTATATTTTTATATACAAAACCTTCATTCATTTTTCATAGTGCCATTTGAAGGAGCACATTTCTTTACATGTGAAGCACCAGAAATTGATTTACCACTAAATTAGTTTTAAATGTTAAATTAATTACAGTCCTACACTAATTCCACAGATTTTTTTTGTAAACTTACGATGTTCATAATATAGATAACAAATTTAAATAAAATGTACTTAACCATGAAATTTTAAGCCCTGCACGAATCATTAATTTTTCAATATATGTGTATTTATAATCCACAAAAAGATAATAAAATAGTGACGTTATATCAGTGGCGGCTGGTGACTTTTAGGCTATGTCATATCTTAGTATTGGGGCATGGGACCCAAGCGATACTTTAAGGCGTATCTATCAACACTAAATAAAGAAGTTTTGCAGAAAAAATTTCGATTGAAATTTGCGGAAAAAGTTGAAAAAATTGTGAACCACCAAGGTTATTTTTTAAACGATTTGCTTACGGCATATTTTGTTCTTTCGGTGAGTACCCGGCCAAATCTTCAAAACTCGGCGCCTATGTATTATAGTATCTAAAAATTGTTGCGTTTTAAATTTATTTAATATAAGGGTGATAGATTTAAGGGAATATTGAGTTAATCAGGTCACTAAACTCGTACAATTATCCTATAGAAGTAGAAACTAAAATACGAAGCACTAATTGGCAAAGGTGAGTAATAATTATTAACCTTTGATCTAGTTACTGAAAATGTATCGAGTATTTCGCCATTCAAATAATAAAGAGAAAACATATTACTTTTACAACTGAAGTATAGGCATTTACATTTGTTTCCTATAGGACGACTAAAAATGAATTTTAAGTAAAGTCGTGGGTAATTTTTCACTACTCGATAACAAATTTTCCTGAAATTTTGTCTACCTACCAATTTTCCGGTACATTAATCATGAAATTATGTTACCCCGGACTCTACTTTCTAAGAAAATAATAAACTGTATTACACGCTGCAAAGAAACGCGCTCCTAATTTTTTTTTAAATTTTCTCAACAGTAAATGAAGAAGTTTTGCAGAAAAAAAAATTGCGATTGAAATTTGCGAAAAAAAAGTTGGAAAAATTTTGAGTCTCCAACTTTATAGAAAACCAATATTTTTTGATGAAATTTTAAATCTGTTGTTATATTTTCCACCTGATTCTGGAAAAAAAGTTTTGATTTTACAAATCGTTTAAAAAATAACCTTGAGGCTCACAATTTTTCCAACTTTTCTTCGCAAATATCAATAGCAAATTTTTTCTGCAAAACTTCATCATTTAGTCTTGATAGTTACACCTTAAAGTATCGCTTGAGTCCCATGCTCCAATACTAATATATGACAGCCTAAATTTCACCAGCCGCCATTGCGTTATCTACAGTGGCATGCAGAGCCTCTCAAAGCGGAGGGCGCAATTCGCAATTACAGTGTATCCAAATCAAACAAAATTTTAAATTTGTTATTTATTAATTTTGAAGTAACCAAACATAATAAAGCAACTAGTGTAAAATCTTGCAGTACAGAAATATAGTAAACATATCACACACAACAAAATTATTAACACAACTGAGTAAGAAATAGGCTGAAACTCATCAAAACTGTATTTTTGATTTATGACAACTGACGGTCGATGTAACAATAGTGGAGGTGGCAGTTAAACGTTTTTAATTTTTTGTGAATATATTTTTATGAGAATGTCGTTCCAAAATATTAAAAATTTTAATTCAAAAGTATTAATAACAGTCGTAACACGCCGGTAGTTTCTGCAAACGTTTTGCTGACATATCTGGTAATTCACCCTCAACTATTTTTACATGTAACGTTTCAGCGTTGATTGGAGGAATAGGGAAGATACGCAACCTTACGAAGCGAAGTGTGCCTGGTGGGGTCGAGACCGTCTCACTCCAACACCGATCGTCGTTGTGGAAGGAACAGAGAGACAGTAGTACAAGCGTGTGAAGGACATTACAAGCTGTATCTTTGTTCCTTCCACAATGACAATCGATGTGAGAGTGAGAAGGTCTCAACTCTGTACCAAGCAACACTTCACTTTTTAGGGTTACATATCTTCTCTATTCCTTCAATCAACAATTTTAGCGATACACATCATTGCTGTGTATCTTTGAAATGTTAAAAACCATTTACGTGTTATTTTCACTGAGATTATGAATAAAAAAAAGCTCAAATAGTTGTATTATTAACCCTTTCATTACGGTAGCGTCTGAGAAATAGTATATCCTCAATACGCATGTTTTTCACTTTGTCGTACACATACGACACTCGTAATAAACGACGTAGGCATGAAACTCAAACGACACTCGTAATGAAACTAATATTTTGTTTATGATAAACAAGATTTTATTCTATAAAACAAAAAAACATAATTTGAAGAGATACCAAAAACAAAATATTTTCTACATAAGAAATATAAAATTCGTAAAAGAAACTTGCAACTAATTATAGAGTTTTTTAGTGTGGTACGTTTCAAAACATGGTAACACACAGAGCCCAACATTGCAAATATCGCATTGATATGTAGTCTCACTTCGTTTCTTATTTTTTGCACAGACTACACATCTTCTAACTGGTTGTCGAGAGTTAGGGGTGGGTTTAGGAACCCTTCTAATAAAATGTTTAGCTAAAAGTCGTGGTGGGTGTTCACACTGTGAATGCCTTGGTAGAGTGGTGGGAGCTTCTGCATCGGCATACTTTTCAAAAATTTTTCGAGTTAGTTCTAGCTGAAAATCAGCAACTGACGATTTGCTATCATGAATATAGTTGTACAATGCAAGGCAATTTATAGTAACCATATCTTGAAAGTGAAAAAAATAGTTTTTTGTACCATTTTACACTTTTACGTACAGACTCTATGGAACTTATAAGCATATCAGTTTGATCAATTCCGCCCATGTTGAAGTTGTAGTCAATAACGCATGTTGGCTTCATGATAATCATACCAGTTCTGGAATCTCTTTTTTTTGATCGCAGACATTTGAAAGTCGTGCATTGTTGTTACCATTCGTCGGTTAAAATGCCATAGCTCTTAACCCACTTAAAGGTTTTTTTACAGGAGAGCAAAAGAACTAACACTACTCGAACGGCAATACCTCTCAACTCGCAAAATTGGCGGAAATGCGTAACTTATGTGATATGGCTATTAGATACAATAGGTGTGTCCCTATTACTACCAATCTCAGATAATCTAAATAGTTTTATGGTTACAGAATTTGTGGTAAAAGGCCTAAGGTCTTGCTTTAAACAGCAATATCTCTAATCAATAGAATTGGAGGAATACGTGGTTTAAATGATATTGCTTTTATGTTTGACGGATACAAGTTTTCTTATTTCTAAAATAGTTGATTTATTATAAAACTGTGGCTCACCAGATTTTGTGGATGCATAAACTGACAGCCTATAAGTCTAATGATGCCAAAATATCGTTTTGACAAAAAGTGTGAGTTACGAGATATTACATCTTAAACGACGATATGTATTTCACGCTTATCGCACCACTTCAATATAAGTATAGGGCCGCTGGATCGAAATGTCATTTCTCCTTTTTGAAGTTTTTTGTGAAATACAGGCATAAACTTCCGTGTTGTCCTAATTGTACCACAAACATATGTATATTCCTGGTACAATACAAGCGACAGCATGGGGCTATTGTACCAGTTATCTAAATAAAGTGCGTGTTTTTTTTGAAATATCCTTCCATGAGAGTCATAACGATTTGTCCAGATTTTCCAATTTCTTTACGTTCTTTTGGTAAAGCAACTACTTCCGTAGTTGCGCCGGTGTAAACAATAAAATCAAGACATACCCTTCTTTTACTATCACATAACATAAACAATTTTATGCCAAAGCGATGACGCTTTGAAGGAATGTATTGGCGAAAGGCCAATCTACCTTTGAATAAAACCAGACTTTCGTCTATAGATAGTTTCTGAAAGGGTGTGAAAATTTCTCTGAATTTTTTTTTCAAATAGTCAACTACATATCTGATTTTATAAAGTTTGTCTCCATTAGTCGGTTGTTTATTATCACACAAATGAAATATTTGTAAAATAAGAAAAAATCTGTCCCTCTTCATGATGCTTGCAAAAATTGGAGTTGAGATCAAGGGATCTATGGACCAGTATTCATGAAGTCTTAGTTTTTTGCAGCGAGTCATAAGTAAAGTGACACCGAAAAATGTGTACATTTCTCTAACAGTTACATCCACAGGATTTCTATTCTTTTTTACAAAATTAGCATCACTTTCTTTTAGGTACGACATTTGCCTATTACATTCTTTTACAATCGCCTCTACAAATTCCTTTGTAAAATATAGTTCGAAGTATGCCAGTTGTTTGGACGAAGCTAAAAAATAATAGGTACCAATAAATACCTACCCACTATGTAAGGAAAAACATCTTACCATTTATGTCTGCAACATTGCAGCCACTTTTTTGTCTCATCAAATTTATCGGGTTTGTACTTGGTTTCATATTCTGGATCATGCTGCCAATCAAATGAGGATTCTGGAGGTATAGTTTCCTCTCCTCCATCTGGATAGTCATCTTCGCCATTTTCACTAGCATTACCGTCGGATGCCTGCTCTATGTTCTGCTCGATATCTAAGGGATCATCGACTGGATCTTCAATGTCACTTTCTCCGCTGCTGTACACGTTTCCAAAATCATTAGCTTCGTTGTTTTCCACAAATAAATTTGCAATATCCTGCAATTCTTTGTCGGTTAGCGGGCGAGACGGCATTATTAACGTGGATATCCGGCTCTCGTACGTAACGTACCCTACGAACTTAGACGATATACTGATCTAAGAGGTATTAAATTCGCGCTATCCCCACTCTACGAAACAAAGTATGACGTTAGTAACGGTTCATGTGAGTGTCGTATATGTATGACAGTCGTATAGCTGTCCAAAAGGATTTTAAATTATACGGCACTCGTGTTCACACAGTAATACGTATACACACGGCACTCGTGATTAAAGGGTTAATATATGTATTGCCGGTCACTAAATATTCAAAAAAAGAAATGATTTAATTTCCATAATTTTCATAGAATTTGGATAAGCCACTGGTAAGCTAGTGATAGCCTTATTTGTGGAATTTATAACCTTATACGTAAATATTATGACATTATTTTATACACTGGTCCATTGACTTTTTAAACGTTTACAAATACTTACCAATAAATGATACACAGGCGATGTTATTGCCACTAAAGCAACATTACAGAAATTGAGTTTGGTGCTTGAATTTTTCCAAAGTAAATTATGCTTTTGACTAAAAGAGTATAATGTTTGTACCAAATTCTACCCAAATTGTTAAAACCGCTCCAGAAATTGGCCTACGATTTTAATCAAAAACCTTAAAACGCCTTGTATCTCAAAAATGCTTCATATTCAGGGGTAAATTTGGTGCTGTTTTAAACTCAGCTAAGTGTGCTCTATCTCACATTACAATATGTCACTTTAAATTTGAAACGCCCTGTATGTATATTGCCAGAATCTGACGAATCTGGTAGTCGGTTTTTATTATTGGCCTACTTTACACTATTTCCATTGGCATACATTTCTCAAATAACACAGTTTTATCTCTAATAGAACAGCAATAACTTTTACATAGTACAATACTCCTCAGTTGAGGAGTTTAAAATTTAAGAAAAATATACAACGTTGAGCATGCTTCCGTGCTTACCTCGTTTCTTACACAAAATTTAGAGTAACTGCTCTCTAGCATCTTTTATAATCAGTGTTCTGCAATAACTGGATGGAAGAAAATTTTTTTACCGTCTTATTTATGTTAACGTCCTGGCGGAGTTTAGCACATTGTTAATCAACCACGACAGACACACACACACATTATCTCCAACATATGCTAGATGCCGCAGCTGAGACTCGACCTCACGAAAGACAGACAGTGACTAGCTATTTTCTGTCACACAACAACGTTCTATCCATCTCTGCTACCATCTCGGTATTTTACAAATACGACTATAAATTCATGCCCTAACCTTAGCCTTAATCCTAACGTATATGTACTGAGCCACTGAGTTTCTTTTTATGAATGTATTACAATGCTCCTCCGGATAGAGACCAATGGCCTACCCAATGTCCCAATTTAAGACCAACAGAACGCATATGATATGATCTATGATACAAAGATGCAATCTAAGATAAAATGCGATCTTCGAAACAAGGTACCAAATCCGAAGTGATCAAAGCTGTATTAACTTCTTTTCTATTATTTAAAGAGTTATACAGGGTTCATTGAAACTAAAATGCAAATTAAAAATAGATTTATTTTAAATACACGAAAATAACCGCTTACTGAGCCGCTTGCCAAAAACGTGTACACTATTTCCATTCTATGCAATATTTCCTTATCCAAGGTATTTCCTACATTATTCTCTTGTAAATCCTAACGATTCTTAATAATACCCATCTACTCCTGCCTTGGTTTATTTATTTAAAGATCACGTCAAATTTCTTCAGCTATATATGTAGATTTTGGGTTCCGGTACACCGTTTCCAAGATACAGGACCCAAAGTGCACTCAAACGATTTTATTTTCAAAATTGAAACGAAACCTTTAGCCAAAAAAAATTCAATTAAAAATGTTTTTATCTTATTCGCATGAAAATGCCATGACTTGCTAATAATTGCAACGACAACTGGCGAATAAATAATACAGAAAATGGTAATGTGTTTAATTGTTGTCAGTCCTATATTAAAAATTTAATATCCAAATCGTATACAAGTTTTTATTGTAACAAAAATTAAGTGACAGACTAACTTTGTGAATAACCGATATCATTTACTTTTTTCATTTAATTAGTGAGAGTCTTGTGAAAAAACAGATATAATATCACTCTTTACTTTAGGCCGGACTTAAAAATTCTAGTCACGTAGTCAACCAACGAAAGTAATCCTCTTCGAGGTTAATAAAGACCTTTCAAGAAAATTATATTGATAAAAACTAAATTGACAATTTATATTCAAATGGATTTTTGTCCAAAGTGTGAAATGATTCTTGATTAATGAATTTGATTAATTACAGTAATGTAATAATTATTTTCATGGGCGCCCGCAGATATATAGTCCAAGTGGGCCCGAAATTTTTTTTCGATATTTACATTTTCCCAGAACTTGCAATTTATTTTAAAAAAATCGCTGCCAATTACATGGGGTTCAGAACTTCCTCACCGTAGTAAAACTCGACGTGTGGTGGAGTTTATAATAAAAGTAATTTTTGAAGTTTCAAAGAAGTCACATTTTTTAATGTTTCATAAAAGTCACATTTTTGATGTTTCAAAAAAGTCACTTTGACGTTTCAAAGAAGTCACATTTTTTGACGTTTCAAAAATGTCACATTTTAACGTTTCAAAAAAGTCACATTGGTGGAATGTCACTAATATTTTTTTAGACCGATTCTGCTCATCAACGAACTCAATCTCTTCCTTGACCTCTAAAATGTGTGTACCAAATTTGAAAGCTTTATCTCAAAAACTGTAGCTGCTATGGCGAACACAGACAGAAAATTTTTTTCTGTCTGAAATTTTGTGTAGCGTCATAATTCGTCGAGATTCGTCCAGAAATGCAATAAAAATTTTCTAAATTTTTTTCACGAATACATAACTTCGTCACTTTGAGGGGTGAGGAAGTAATAGGTGTTTTTATATTTCTAATTTTTAATCCAAAATTGCTTTTGGTTTTTTTTCTCCGACAGCGCACATTTTTTATAACATTAAAAATAAGAATATAAGTATATTATGTGAATTTTTAATATGTCTATAACTAGAGACCGTATCTCA
Source organism: Rhamnusium bicolor (assembly GCA_029963845.1). Taxonomy (NCBI): domain Eukaryota; kingdom Metazoa; phylum Arthropoda; class Insecta; order Coleoptera; family Cerambycidae; genus Rhamnusium; species Rhamnusium bicolor. The sequence continues at coordinate 11,546 of JANEYF010005903.1, forward strand.
GGTAGTCATTTCGCGAATATCAGGGGCGTAATCACCTCATGTGCGTCCATATCTATATTTTCATGTGCAAAAGTGATACAATACTAAAGAGACAGTATTTCACTTTATACTTTTGATGGATGATTTTTGTAATATCCAAAACTAGAAACATTTAGAAATAAAACACTATTACGCTATAATAATCATTTTGTGAAACTAAAACAAGGTAGAAATTATTTCTTCAATAAAAAACAGAAAGAACTTTATTTCCTATTTTTATTTTTAGAGGACTTTCAGCCAGATACATGAACAATTTATCCTACGTTTTGTCCGAGTTTTCGGACTTTTTCAAGGTTAAAAGCTAAAAATAGTTTTACATAAGTCGTAAATTATATTAGTGACAGAATACATATCTAAAAAAAGTGTCTTCTTACCTAATATAAATTTCTTATTTTAATTTCATTGTATCGGCTGGTTTTATTTTGTTTTTCATCATTTTTTATTTGGTAGGTATGTGATGTACGTGTAGTTCGACGAGTTAGGCAGAGAATGATCAGTATTTGGTGTCGTCGTTGATGTGTTTCTTTTTAATAGTAGGTAATTATTATAACAGCTGATAGTATGCTTATATTGATGGTCTGAGTGATAGAGTTATTGTAAACATTCTCATGATATTGGATAGCCGTTGAGAAGAGGTTTTGCAGTTAGCACATATACAGTATGTATAAAAATTGTTACTATTGAAAAAGATTGTGATATATGCTACTTAGATTTTATATATCTGTTTGATAATTTACTGTTTTTTTAACCTTGAAAAAGACCGAAAACTCGGACGAAACGTAGGATTAATTGTTCATGTACCTGGCTGAGAGTCCTCTAAAAATAAAGGTAGGAAATAAAGTTTTTTCTGTTTTTTATTGAAGAAATAATTTCTACTTTGACAGCCAACAACTTGTAAAATATCATCTAAAACAAGGTATATTATTATGAAATGTTCCAACTGATTTGGAGTTAGATTCCGGCGCCCGTTATTAAAAATCTATTTGTTGTCTGAAAACGACCGTTCCACATCTACAGACGTAACTGGAACGTATTACTTCCTCACCCCTGAAAGTGAGGAAGTTATGTATTCATGAAAAAAGTTTTGAAAATTTTTATTGCATTTCTGGACGAATCAGACAGAAAAAATTTTCTGTCTGTGTGTCTGTGTTTGTTGATGAGCAAAATCGGGTTAAAAAAAATATTAGTGACATTCCATCAATGTGACTTTTTGAAACATCAAAAAATGTGACTTTTTTTGGAACGTCAAAAAATGTGACTTTTTTGAAACATCAAAAATTACTTTTATTATAAACTCCACCACACGTCGTGTTTTATTACGGTGAGGAAGTTCTGATCCCCAAGTAATTGACAGCGATTTTTAAAATACTGAACGTTTCTCAAAGAAGTCACATTTACATTAGGATCAGAAAAGTCTACTTCTTTGCCTATAAAAAAGGTCCATTATATGACATGTAGTATTAAGAATCCAAGATTATTATTCAAAATTGTTTGAAATTTTTGTATCACATGATCCGCAGTGGTTTCTGATAATTGGAAGATAAATTGGAGTAGATCGTACACAACATTCATTACGTCAACTAAACATTTGCATTTCACAATATTTATTCCCATTTTATTAATTGTACGAGAATTGTACATAAGTTCTTAACTGGAATGACTGCCTGAGATGCAGTGTCTACATATAACCTATAACGTAATGAAAAATGTGAAAATACAAACATTTGTAAATTAAAGCCAGAGCGTTTTCCCCTTGGATAACATTTTTCTAATTTAATAATTTAATTTAATTTTAATAGTGGTGCCCTGATCTCCCAGGGGGACAATGATCCCTCCTGGCGCATCTCTGCGAGCGCTCACGGTTACTTTTGAGTCACTCAGAAATAATTCTTATAGATATTCCACCTCTGTGTTATTTTTATTAAACTACAACCCAATCAAACCTCCTGACTAATTTACAATACAAACTACACTGGGTGTAATCAAACTAATCGCATCAATTTTTGAAATAATTTTTATTTGCAAAATTATACATTTGTGCTTTTTTTGTTATTTTTTTGTCTCATTATGGAACATACAGTATGTCCGTAAAGTATGGAATAAATTCATTATTTCTTAAACCAAAAATATTTAGAAAAAATCCTCGGACACATCGATTTTTAATTTCAATTGCCCACCTTACTCTTTATATTTTTTGTTATGACGTCATCACTGTTTCCGTTATGACGTAATCGATACTTTTTAAATGGAACGCCCTGTATATTTCCCATTTTTGGATTCTGCTTCAAAAACTGATTCCAAATATATCATACTTAGGGTCTAAAATTGATAAATTGTATGATACGGCCATTAAAAAAAACAAATAAAAATGTAAAATAAACACGTTTTTTTATTAATTTTTGAAGTAGACTAGTTTTTGTTTGTCTTTTTGTTTTATCATTATCATCTTTTACAGTGAATCACTTAATAATACTTTACCCCAGTAGTGGTTTCTCAATAATTGTCGATTTATTTTAATTTGTGACATGAGAGTATCTGTAAGTCAGAGAATTGAAATTCTTACGATGATTCGGTATGGTGATAGGATGCGAACTCAACAAGAAGTATGTAATTTATTTAATACTAAATATCCACAACGACCCATAGCTCAATCGACAGTGTGCAAAATTAACAAAAAAAATTAGATACTGGTACAGTGGAAGATTTACACAAAACAGGTCGCCCAGGTGTTAATGAGGATACAAAATTAAATGTTATACTGGCTGTTGAAGAAAATCCACATACCAGCGTTCGTCAGGTTAGTTGCGATTATGATGTTACTAAAATGTCAGTACATATAATAGTATTAAAATTAGAAAAATGGCATCCGTTTAAGATTCAGCTTGTGTAAGAACTAAGTGATGATGATCCAGATAGGAGGATACAATTTTGTGAAACAGTGATGAATGCGTGCAATGGTGATCCTCTTATGATAAACAATATTAGTTTCTCCGATGAATGCACTTTCAAATTAAATGGTGAAGTGAATCGTCAGAATTGTAGATACTGGGCAAGGGAAAACCCTCGATAGATGTGGGAGTAGCACACACATTATCCACAAAAGGTAAATGTGTGGGCGGGAATTGTAAGAAATAAAATCATTGGATCCTATTTTTTCGAAGGAACTGCAAGCGGACCGGCATATCTCCAATTTTTAATGGGCTATCTTATCCCAACTTTCCTAAATTTATTCTCCAATAGAATTATTCCTGGAGATGTTGACAAAGCCTGTAGTATCAACAGGATGGGGCGCCTTCCCATTATGCAGCAGACGTTCGAAGGTATCTTGACCAAATATTTCTAAACAGGTAGATTGGTAGACGTGGACCCATCGAATGGCCATCAAGGTCACCGGACCTCAATCCATTAGATTATTTTCTGTGGGGTCATCTAAAGAACTTTATAAAACCATACCGGAAAACATTGTTAAATTAAAAGAGAGAATTGGAACTGAAATAAACAACATTTCTCAGGAAACTATAAACAAGTTTCATCAACACTTTATTCATCGTTTAGGGTACTGTCAGCTACAACAAGGAGTACTGTTCGAATATTTACTGTAAAGTGTTTTTATTATTAACTAACCATTAGTTCTAGTGACTATTATTTGTTCAAACAATACATGAAAAATTAGTAAATTCTTATAATCAAAATGGCTGTATCTCTCAACTTATCAATTTTAGACCCTAAGTGTAATACATTTTTGGAATCAGCTGTTGAAACTGAATCCAAAAATGGAGAAATATACAGGGTGTTTCATTTAAAAAAATATCGAGGGCGCCATAACGGAAACCGTGATGATGTCATATCCAAAAAATAGAGGATAAAGTGCGCAATTGAAATAAAAACTCGACGTGTCTGAGGATTTTTTCTAAATAGTTTTGGTTTAAGAAATAATGAATTTATCCCATACTTTACGGAGACACTGTACATATGTGTTACACTACGGACAGACGAGTAATTTAAAAAATGCAAGTAACAATTGCAAGAATGTACATTTATTTCAAAAATATTAGAACAAAAATAATTATCTACATATTCAAAGAAAAAATAATGTCTCATTACGAAACACATTTGCTCCTCAAGAAAACGTTAAAAAAAATTGTTGAAAACTGAGTTTTAGATAAAAAATTAGATATTTTATTTTTTTTTTTAACAAACATTATATATAGACAATATTAATAGACATATTAATTTATTCAAAATTTGATAAGACTGCTTTTATTGGTTCTAACATCAAATTCATTGAAAGTATTAATTTGATGTCATTTTCGGATACCAAACCTATATATATCCTCTTTACCATGGAAAATAAGCTCTTAGTACTTTGAAGAAAACTGATCTCAAACTCATTTTTGTCATTTTTCTGTTTTAATATTTTTCCACCATATCATGACTCTTTTTGTTGAATTCAACTTTGTCTAATCCAGAAAAACAGAAATTTGCATAGACAGTATCATCATCGTAGCTCACTTCATTAGATGTATCTCTTCACATCTATTCGTAAGTATGATCGTCGTTTTCATCACTAGGCTATTTTAAAAGTTTTATATTAACTCTTGTTCTGCCTTCTTCCTGGTTTGAAAATCTTTCTTCCTTTATTTCTCCCTGGCTTTCTCTTTCATTGTGTCATTTTACCAGTGTCAGTTGCAATTATATTCTTCCTGGATCTATTCTTCTCTTATTGCTTTTGGATATCCTTTCAAAATTGCAGTCTTATTTATTTTCTCATTCCCCTCTATTTAATTGGACTCGGTTTTATCGATTTTCGTTGTTTATTAAAACTAATAGTCTTCTGTTTCATCATTTTTCTGTATTTCATCAGTCTTCTGTGCTATTAGCCTCATATTGATGACTTTACTGCTAATGAAATCATTATCTCTAAATATGTGTTTGTTACGTAAGTAGATACTTGATTTTCTGAAACCCAATGTTATATCTCTGGAATAACAGATTTTTCAAATGCTATTCTAATACATTCAGTTCTTTTATAACTGTAATTGGACGACCAGCACGTCTTAATAACCATGATTCTATGGCACCATTGTAATATAGTTTGAATAGAAAAAACACAGATAAATAGGATTTATTCGAGCAGTGATGGGGAAGCGTCAAAATGGTAACTCCAAGCCTCTTTGCCAAATCAAGAGAACGTATACCGGCAAATGGCATTCATGATTGTCTATAATCAACGATGATGGATTTTGCAAACTGCTACACATAATACATGAGGTGTTTAATAACATCCAAAAATAAATCCACTTTCATCCAGGCCTGACCTTCTTTCTTGCGAATTCCACGGCTGGAGATATGAAACTACCACTAGCACTAACAATGTAACAGGTACTCACTAAGATCATTCGTTTAGTGCTAGCTACCAAGCTAACTTGCTTTATTCCTTTCTCGGCCATAAATTTCTGCACCGTAGTTGTTGCTATCTTATCAAAATTAAGTATACGTGCTCCATCTGTGAAGACACAGGTGAATGATTGTATATTGATTTCAAATTCTTGAAAAACTGACTAACGTTATGTTTGTTAAAGGAAGTTGCTCTCGAAATGCTACATCATTCTGATTGTCTGACACTCAATCCTTTGTGACGTGACATAGACCGTGCAACCACTCTAGGACAGCTCTTTTATTAGCTCGCCAAGAAGGGATGTTTAAGTCATTTGTAATCGTTATTTCATATGCAAGATTTGGGAGTCTTTTCTTTATTTTCCGTAGCACATTTTGTCACACTGGACTGCATTTTGAGTTATAGTTTCCTCTTCTATCTACCGTCGTACCGTTTAAACACCGTAATTACACTCCTCCCCGTAAACTAATTTCACCAATGTATATATGTAAAAAGGAATTATGAACTTTGTTCTTGACTTGGTTTGATTGTTTGAGAATCTGATTTTGTTTATTTGACTTCATGTTTTGGATAAATGTTACTTTAATGAAATAAACTCATTATGTATACTTTGGGCTTTCTTATTTATAACTAACAAGAATCCTGGATTAATTCTCCAAACCAGCTATCCAAAAGCAAACACTGGTACATACTCCGACGCCCAAACATACTTTCTTACATATTTTGGGCGTCCGAACAGACACCATGTCAACGTATAATATGCAACCAGTATAAGCATTATTGAAGCAGGAAACCGGGATGAACGCATATAATATTATAGGTAACTGGGCTCTTATTTCTCAGTTAACAATACGTATAATAAGGTTGTTAACGTTATACTAAGAATTTTGAGTGATAAAAGGCTTTGTCTCCGAAATTAATAGCCAGTAAATGAGTACAACACACTGCTATACTGTAGATGTAATAGTGACACGCCTTATTCAGTATAAATAAATGTTTAAAATAATAACGCACCAGTAGCTACTGATGAAATTGGGTTATAACATAACGATCAAGACTAAATAAAGAAGTTTGTCAGAAAAAAATTGCGATTTAAATTTGCGAAAAAAGTTGAAAAATTGTGTGCCTCCCCAGGTTATTTTTTAAACAATTTTTAAAATATTTGCTGTTTTTTTCAGAATCGGGTCGAAAATATATAGACTTCTAATTTCAACAAAAAATATTACCTTTTTCTTTGTCATACCGTTTTGAAATTTTATTTTATATCCCTTTTTCGCTGTGCAAATTTCAATAAGTTGTAATTATAAAAATTCAATACTTTCTGATAATATTTGAAATCTGTCTATACCTTTTGCACTTAACTCTTAAAAAAAATGTTTTGGCAAATATTGTAAAATAGTCTAACAAATAAGGCACACAATTTTGGCAACGTTTTTCGTAAATTTCAACAATAACACAGGAACCTCAGATGAAAAATAATGTGTAAAATTTGAATTATCTGCCCGGTTTGTCAGTGCCTGTCACTGCGCTGCCTGTCTATTGAAACTATTTAAAATTCGCAACATTAACCTCGGTAGATGTGGAACGTTAATTTTTCTTTAAGCGATTTGGTCTGTACAAATGTTTTTAATATGTACAGACCAAATCGCTTAAATTTAACAGCCACAAAGGAGAACGAATATTTAGTTATGACCATATATGCTAATGCCATGACAGATTTCAGTCATTCTGAATAATACATTGTATCAAGCGCTATATATTTCATTATAATTTTATACTTTTCTTTTATTTGGCTACATATGTCCTTCTGCCAACCATAAGACAGTAGTAACTACCGGTCCTGGACTATGGTCCAGTTTTTTTCCGTGGTAGTAACTAAGTTTATCGCAGTCATTTTATTTTGATTTCTCGAAAGTACCTTTCTCGATGTTTCTTTTTCTCCCACGTGCCATATTTTATGTCTTTGAAGCAGAAAAAATTGAGGTATTTTCATATCTCTCTACCATGTTCCACAATGACAGTTATCTCATTGCTCACATTATGAAAATGTATCATTATTGTTTGGGAATTTACAAAATCCAAACAATCGGTGCTACTTCTCTGAATAGTTGACAAAAGCTTAATTTCTAAGTGCTCTAACTGCCGCACAGTGGACGGAAACGCCAAAAATCTGGCCAAACTGAAAAAAATGAAGATTTTTTTTTGAAATGGAAACGTTTTAAATCCTTGTAGTGGTACCCCTAGCATTAGAAATGACCATTAATACCGGTCCGGGTTCACTACCTGAGCGAGGAAATTATTTATTGTCCGACCGTGCAGCGCATCACTTCGGCAGCTCACAACGATTCAAAAATCGATAAATTTTGTCTGCTGCGTAAAAATTCTCAAAGTGCAGTTTTCTGTGTCAAAAAAATGGATTCTGCATCAGAAAGTAAGTACAATTAAAATATCTCAGTATCAGATCAGTTTATTTATATGGTAATTAGTAAATAATTGTCGAAGTGGAGTGCATTTTTGTACATGCAACGATTCATAAACTCCACAAAAAAAGCCATAAGTTACGCGGTTGGTGATGGTTGGTCTTGAAACTTATTGGAATGTGTTCATTGAAGATTTTTTCGAAAGTGTATAAAAAATTAGCTGCATCTTTTTGCATCTTTTGCGAGATATTGACCAAATTGTGCGCGAATGCACGGATGCATGCACATTCGTGCACCATAAAGTGGGTTCCTTTTGAATGCGTTCTCATGAAACGTCAATTTTGCATAACATTAATGTTTTTTTACGTCAATAACAGTGAAATAATGTTTCATTAAACCGAAAATAATAACTGAAAAATAGAGAAAATACATTTTTTAACTGTAAAGTATCGCTGATATACAGTAAATCTATACTGTTTATGAGTGAATTTTTCATTGCTTCTCACGTGTTAGAATTTAACATGGAAACTTTGGAGACAATAAGATTCCATTCCTCTGCATTCAGGTAGCGGAAAGCGATATACAATATATATATATATATATATATATATATATATATATATATATATATATATATATATATATATATATATATATATATATATATATATATATATATATATAAAATATATTATTATAAATTGTTGTACATTTTATAATAAAATTAAAATGATTAAAATAACATGAAATATTAAAACGATCAAAGAAAAGTATGTATGTATGTATGTATGTATGCATGTATGTATACATACATACATACATACATACTTTTCTTTGATCTTAAATATGATTTGAAGGAAACAACTACTCAGCGGGCAAATACCCCGACCTGCATTGGATTACACCTTCAAATCATGATAGATCGATAGCCAATATCATTTGTCAATTCCTAACCAGACATAGACCAGTTTCGAACTTATTTGTTCTCCTCAGTATGCCGTAGGTTATGGAACAGACAAATGATAGTGGCCAACCTGCTAGTCATATACTGACTAAGGTAAATTGAGTAGTGGTGAGAGGTATGTGAAACTTCTCATATTGTCCAAATGCTACTATCCGACCGACATCATAGATGTCTCTGTGGCGGATAGCGACTTGCGAAGCACGTACCGAGAGCGGCGACCCCTAGCCCAAGTGGACTAAACTAATGTTATTAAATATAATTTCAAGAAAACAACTACTCAGCGGGCAAATACCCCGACCTGCATTGGATTACACCTTCAAATCATGATAGATCATATTTACATCATATTTAAGGACAGTAGTTTAGTCCACCTGGACTAGAGGTCGCCGCTCTCGGTACTTGCTTCGCAAGTCGCTATCCGCCACAGAGACATCTATGATGTCGGTCGGATAGTAGCATTTAGACTATACGAGAAAATTTTGCAAGGAAATGTGACCGACAAAAAAAACGTAGAGGACGTTTTTCGCAGGCTTTTAATAACTTCAGATCTAATTATTTCTAGTTTGCGAAAACTCCTAAGAAAAAATTGCATTCATTGTCTCCTGATGCGATAGAATTGCTTGATCCACTCTCCGTTGCGGAAGTCGATACAAATTGTGTATTACACAGTGAAAACAACGAAGAGGACGATGAATGTAATTCAGATAGTAAATGAATAAAATTAATTTTCAAAGTCATTACACATTTTTATTCCATTATCCAGATCCTAATTTTCCCGAAACAAATGAAACACATGAATTCGCTTCAATTCAATAATAATTTTTGAACTATGTATATATTTTTGATCGTATTTTTTTTGAAATTCTATATGGGATTCTTCGTCAGCGACTCAAAAAAACTGTATACAAAGTTTTGTAAAAATGCAGCGATAATTGGCGATTTTTGGTATGTTTTGGGCGGATTTCATGGCCGCCATTTTGTTTTTTTCAAAATTCAACTTCGGATTCTTAATCAGCGACACAAAAAAACCCTGTATGCACAATTTCAGTAAAATAGCTCAATGCCTTTATAGTTTGGCCAGCTTTTCGGCGTTTCCGTCCACTGTGTGCCGTTTATTTTTCAAACGGAGTAAATTCACTACGATTTCCTTTACTATACACGTTCGGTAAATTTATCATTTGGTTCCTACATGTGAGTTAAAGCATGTAATAACACCCCACCAGTGGCGGCTGGTCAGAGGCTAGGGTCACGCTTTCGCACTTGCTTGGATGAACTGAGGCTAGCGGCGAGCCAAACTTCAATACATTGTTCGTGACCTTGAATTATGGTGCATATCAGCAAACATTCTGAATCTGTAAAATTAGGGCAGCAAGCCTCTAGCATCCCATCTCTTTCTAGCGCATGTCCACTTCAGTTGAGCGTTGATCCCCTCTCTCACAACAGTTTATAGAACAAGGACAGTGGCAATTTGTGGTTTCGTAGGGGAACATAAACATACATAAAATATTTAACAGGTGGTTGAAAAATGAGTGCTCTAGGTGAAAATATTCCCAACGACATGTCATGTTGTCCAGACGTGGTGGATTATTTGTTGTTAAATGGATTTAGTTCTTTTATGATCGAAAGGTAAGAATTAAAAAAATGGTCACTGTCATTAGTTTTCACAAGTGGTAAACAAAACAAAGGGTTTAGCGATAGCAATTATCAAAAAATCGAGTGATTAACGGCATCAGTAGTTAGAAATAAATTATATTGTTGGAAATGTTTGTTATTTACTAATGATCAATCCTCAATTTGGGACAGGGCCGGGTGTAATAATTTGCAAAATTTCTCACGAAGTTTAGAAAGGTATGAAAAATATCAGGAGCATATTTCATCTTGCAATAAATTCGAAATGTTGGGTAAACAAAATATTGTAAATTTCTTAGATTCTGCGCATAAAAGAGAAATAGAAAATTTTAATGAAAAAGTCCGTGAAAATAGGGAAATATTAAAGAGATTAATTGATGCGCCGTTATATATTTATTTTCTCAAGAAAATTATTTGTGAGGACATGACGAAAAACGCGATTCGTATAATAAAGAAAATTTCAAGGAGCTAATAGATTTTTTTAAAAACGTAGGATCCAAAATTAAAGAACTTTTTGAATAACGCCACTGTTTTTTCCGGGACGTCTAAATCAATTCAAAATGACCTAATTGAGAGTGTTAGACAACATTTACGAAGAATTACATAATTGCGAATTTTTCTCGTGGCAAATTGATGAAACGACGAACATTACTTGTAAATCTCAACTTTCCGTAATTTTTAGATTTGTAATACACGGTGAAGGTGTTGAAAGGTTTGTTGGATTTTATGATGTGAGTAGTGGAAGAAACGCTGGCAGTTTATTTAAATTATTAATCGACGAATTTGGTAAATTTGATTTGAAAAATGAATTAGTTGCTCAAACCTATGACAGCGCTGTGGTTATATCAGGACATCTTAATGGATTCCAAACTAAAATAAAAGATAGTGCTCCTCAACCTTACTTCACTCACTGTTACGCACACAAATTAAATTTGGTTTTAAGTAAAGCGTGTAACGGAACTAAAGAAGTTAGAATTTTTTTTCAAATATTACTGGTTTTTCGTAATTTTTTTTCAAAATCTAGTAAAAGATCTGATATTTTAAATAGAATTATGGAACATAGAATTCCGAGTAATGCTCCCATCGTTGGAATTTTTCATCTAGAGTTGTTTTCACTGTTGACACATACAGGAAAAAACTTATTGACGTTTTTAATTCTATTTCGAAAAGTGAAGACTTTTTAAATGACGATTTTAAGAGCAGCTTACGGATTAAAATCGTTATTGTTGTATATAAACTTCATATTTTTTTCTAAATGTTATTATAATGATTTTTGAGCAAACTGATATTGTTTTCCAAATTTCACAGAATAAATTAACTGATATAACATATTCTATAAATAGACTTAATTCACTTATATCTAAATTAAAAGAATTTCGCAATAACGAAATACATTTCAATACTTTATATAATGGTTTTTTAGAAAATAAGTTTAAAAAAGAAAAGACAACATATAACTTTGACAGGACAGACATACATTACAAACAAATTTTAACAGAAATTTTGGACACCCTTATAGTTCAAATTGAAATTAGATATTCCGATTTAAATACTTTGCAATGTTTCGATTTAGTAAATCCTAATAATTTTATAATGTTTTCTAAATCATTTCCTAACAGTCTAATAGACAAATATGGACAGCCTTTTTTAACCGTATTTCGTTAAGAAATGAACTATGTGTGTTGTATTCTGACCAACAACTTTTAGCAAATTCAAAATCACATCAAGAAATGCTTACTTTTATAAATAATAATAATTTAAAAATCTGTCTCTCCGAACTGTACAAACTTTTATTTTTAGTGTCAACAATTCTGGTAACCTCAGCTTCTGTAGAACGATCGTTTTCCGCACTCAAACGCATAAAAACATTTACTAGAAACACAATAGCCTGTCAAATATATCGCTTATTTCAATAGAAGAACGTTTTTTGTCAGAGTTGAGGAAAAAAATGTATTTTCATTTTATGAAGAAGTAGGTAACCAACCATTTTGCTAGTTCTGAAAATCGTAGGTTACTACTAATTTATAAAAATATTTAAACTTTACACCTAAGATTAATATAGTTAGTTATTATTTTAGAAGAAATATTTATTTACGTTATTTATTTTTTTAGAAAATATTTTTTACGCAACCTCTTTTTCAAAACTATTTTAATTTTTATTAAAAGTAATAATTTTACATTCTGGCAGTGATATTGAACACAATTTTTTGTTTGTAGAAAAACACTTTTATTTATCAATTTTTTTCCAAAACTATTTAGATTTTTATTAGAAGTTATAATTTAATTATAAGTGGGATAGTAGGGCTACTCTGGCAATCAACCCACGACAAAAAAATATAGCGCGCCGTTGTATTCTACTACCTCAAGGGTGGTGGGGAAATCTGCAAATTGTACTCATATTGAAATTTAGTTGCCATTAAATTTCAAGCCACCTCTGTGGACAATATCACGAGCCGCCACTGCAGCCCACCATTCTACAAAGTTTGATGTTTAGTAGAAACACCAAAATATGAATGTTGTCGATTTTCAAAGACTAGACCATAGTATTCTATTGTATTATCTCTTCGCGCACACAGACTGATATTTGCTGGAGAGGGTACTTGCACCCAAATCGTAAATTTTCCAAACGTGTATAATTACTATAAATACGTTGATTGGGTTAAAATACAGGACAAGCCGTACAGAAACTCGATCCGTTGATCCATACGTTTCACTGCTGTGATAACTGACACTAGATCGACATTTGGCAGTTTGCTAAATAAATAATGAAAACATTATTCTGACAGTCACAAAACAATCTATTAAAAGATCATTTCAAATTTATGTATTATTTGTTTATATTTTATACTCGATTATATCCACATTAATATGAAGAAGTGTAATCGCCAATGCTGGAAAAAGTTTTTTTTTTCACCTCATCAATTTAAAGAAATAAGTAAATGCGTATATTATCTACAGTAAAATAAAACTTCTAGTCTTTCTGTGGCACAATAACGTTCCCAAATTGGCATTAAGTTAAATTTGTACGTAAAGTATCAATTATCTTTTACTTTGTGCCCACGTTTTTACCCCGCTATCACTCGTCAAGATATTAAGACATCTCTCAAAATTGAAATTAAGCCTAATCTGCACCAAGCACGGTTGAAGGTAAAAAATATTTAGTTTATAACAAATGAAAGAAATGTTTTATGAATATAATTAATTATGACGGTTACCTATTATTTTTCACAGTTTGGTAAGATTTCATGTTAATCGTTAAAAAACCAAAATACGAATAAAAATTGCATCGAACTTTGCCGACTGCGACTATTTATTTTATTAATAATTTACTATTAATAAGCACAATTTACTTAAGAAGCTGGCTTTCTACTTATCCAGTATTTTAAATTGGGTCTCATTACCGCGTAAATAATAATCTTTTAGCATCTTACGAAGAGAATATTGGTATGTTGCTATTGCTATGTGATCCCCTTTACCAATACCGCTAACTTCCTCGTAGTCAAAAAACTAGTTTGCCATTTAAAACCTGCTAAATACCTTACTATTGTATTCTGGCCGAACAACATTTTGATGTGGACAAAATGTATTTAATTACTAGTTAATTTTGGCGCCAAATGTGCTGCAACCTGTAAAGCGTACTCATTCTGGACTAGTTTTTTCATCAATTGATGGAACATTGTATCACCTGTGGCTTTAATCCACAAGAATTTCAAGGAATATTGGTCGATTGTCACTGCGATGTCATCCCTTTCTCCAGCCTGTAGTACCGATGAGTTTATTAGAGAACGAAACGTGTCTGCTTCTATTAGTAACGGAGATCATATCACAATACGCAACGTACCAATATTCTCTTCGTAAAAAATTTAGTGGCAATATTTATTGTCCGATGACTTCCCGTGGTCTCAAATAACCCTAGCTTACCATTTTTAGCATTAGTATCCATGTTGTAACATAATAGTTTCTTCCTCTCCGTCTCATTGATTTTTTTTCCGTTCACTTGATGGAATTTTTATTCTTACAGCCCGTGGTGATTTTCTCCATAGTGTGATTCCATACATTAAGGTGAAATCAAAGTTGGCATGATAATAAGTCTTAAGTACTTTCAAGTTGTAGATATGTTTCAGTCGCCTAAGATCAAATGACATACTGCGGCTAATTTACCGCAAAGCAAGTCAATATGTAGATTCCAATTCAAGTATTTATCAAAGGTAACCCCTAGTAATTAAACGATTTAGTTTGGAATATTAATTTATTGCTTACTTTTATTAAAGCACATTGTTTTGGCATTTATTGCTAATTGGATAATATGCCATATTGACAGTTTTATTCTCATTCACAATTAAGTTAATATTGCAATAATAGGGATAAATATCTTTTAATTCTTCGTTAGCCCCTTTTACTAAGTCAGAATAATTAGTGGCGAGAGAAATCCTCAGTATATTTGGTTCCTATGGGCCATCACCAGTTGAAAAAATTCATCTAGATCATTAATGAAAATAACAAATAGTAACAGCCAAAGGATCGATCCCTGCGGTGCACCATATTAAATAGTCATTATTTCAGATTTTTTGTTATTGCATATTACATATTGACGTCTATCAGACAAGTAGGATTTAAACCATTTACGGGTGATTCCGCAACTCCCAGTAGTAAGTAATAGTTTACTCAAAACTATTTCATAACTGACACAGTGAATAGTCTAGAACAGGTCATAAATGTTGTAAGGACTTCCTTGCCCTTATCTAGACTTTTCGTGTAAGAACCAACAGAGCAGTTACTGTTGATTTATTATTGGTAAAACCGTGTTGATTGTTCGTGAATAGTTTGAATTTGTTTAAAAATGTTAATAGACCTGTTAACATAGCATTTTCAATTACTTTTGCGAAAGTTGAGAATAGTGCAGCCGGTCTTTGTTGCAATTTTTTTTAAACTGGAATAACTTTACTTAGTTTTAGGAGATCAAGAAATATTCCATATCGAAAGCTATTATCTGTATGTATGCAAGAACATTCACAATTAATTCTTAGGTTTCTTTAACGAGGTCTGTTATGATGTCGTTTGGACCAGGAAAATTGGAGTTTTTTAAAGAAGAAATAATGATTTAAATTATTTCGCACTTACAGGACTCAAGACTATAGAATTCTTATTGGATGATACTGTAATAGTAGTCTAAATCACTACCATATGGTATTGTAAATTGATACATTATTTGTATCAACGTCACCCAAAGATAATCTAAACTTTCAATAAAACTACAATACGTGTTGTGATATACCTTTTATTTACAAAATTACTTTTTAATGAATATTATTAATAAAAAATAGATTCACGCCGCACAATATAACTGTAGGTGCTCCTTTGAACAGGAATTGTAGCAGCATTCGTTTACGATGCCAGGTGTTTTGCGAACCTTCCGTGGGATTAAGGACTTAGCAGAATCCTTCTGTAGAAATGGAAAGATTAAGTCAGATGCGTCGAGGTTATTATCAGCACCTTCCTCGTATTCATTATAATTTAGAATATCGCTATCTGAAAATGAGACATATTAAATTAGGGAGTCAGGTCCTAACACAAAGAAACTCATTTTTATTAAATAAAACATTGGGACATGAAATTCGTTTCACACAATACAACGGGAAATAATAGAAGACCCAAAAAATATATAAAAAAATATGTTTTTCATTTACAACCTTTTTTACACGGCAGTTCTATAATATTTTGTAGTTAATTTTCAATCCTACGACAAATATTTACTTAACATTATTGTGAGAGCTGTAAGTAGAGATTTATAAAGTGGAGACCACCAACGACGCGAGACTCTGGAGGGTGCAAGTAAACAAAAACATTTATTTTCGGTTCACGCTTGTATTTTATTCCATCTACTTTGTTGCATGGTGGATCAAGCAACAGTATACTGGTGATTTGAACTTACAACTTGTTGGGTTATTACCCAATTATGATTTGAAGTTAAATAAAGTATAATAATTTAAATTGACATATTTACAAAGAAACGTAAAACACTAAAGGTAGTGTTATTAATGTCGTTCGGACTAGTTGATGGTTGTTTCTGGGCGCCAGTAATGTTACATGTTACACAGAATAAACTC
The DNA here is from genome assembly GCA_029963845.1 of Rhamnusium bicolor. Classification (NCBI taxonomy): domain Eukaryota; kingdom Metazoa; phylum Arthropoda; class Insecta; order Coleoptera; family Cerambycidae; genus Rhamnusium; species Rhamnusium bicolor. The sequence goes on from JANEYF010005903.1 coordinate 28,103, forward strand.
AAGGGATACTTAGTACCTCAGGATTGATTTACTCAAATGTTCGGAAAGAGCCGAAAATTCAAGATTCATCCAATGGGGAACAATTTAGAATATCAAATCTCAAACAGTTTTTTGATGATAAACTTTTTAATTGTATTCACCAACTCGAGATTTTAAAATCCTAAACATTTTCTTTAAAATTAAATTTATTTCGAAAAAAATGTTCTCCTAGGTGGCGTAATTTTTAAAATTCTACCCTGAGAATTGTTCAGTGGCGAACGTCCCGAGTTGGAAATACTCAGATCAGGGTTCTTTCCGATAATAAGATCGGAAGTCTTAACATAACCCCGCAGGTGGCAACACTGACTTCTGAGTCGGAAAAGTTAAATCCAATCGGACAGTTCCAATCAGATCTCGTTCACAACCTGAATCACTGCTCGTGATGCTGCAAAGTTGCGGAATTACTGATCCACTGATTCCTTCTCAACAACGCGGACTATATTAATAATAGTTTCCTATTCCAATACTTTAATTTCTTGGCAATTCTCGTTAAATATCAGTTTGAGCAAAACTAGATGATATTACTTTACTTGCTCAATTTGGGGAGGATTAGATAGTTACTTATCTATTACTGAATGAACAACAATGAGTTTAGATTGTCTCATTTTTGGGAAACAACGATCCTATCTTTTGGCCAGCCAAATCTCCTGATAACCCTTGCGAACTTTTTGCTTTAGGATTACTTGAAAAATTTTATATATAGAGAAAGTTTTAATAACTCAGAAGACTTGCAAAACAAAATATTAGCTTCGTTTCGTACAATAAGCCCTATCATGTTCAGATATGCGAAAAATGCTTTAAGGAGACGGTGGCAAAAATGTTAATGGAAGACAATTCGAGCATTTATTCTAGTGTAGTGTTTGTTTATGGAAAATGTGCTCGCTACTTATTAATCATTTGTTAATAGTTTTCCATAGCCTCCTCAGTATATGTAGGGTCCAGGACAACTGGGACCACCCCCACTCCTTCCCCCTTTTCCGCGCTCCTTCACCTTTTCCACGCTCCTTCCCCCCACCACTGCCCATTTGACTACGCCTCCCGGCCAATCACACTTTGCAACCCCCTGACCCACACCGCAGCAATCACACACCATTGACCGCACAGCTCGGCCAATAAAGTTTGTTCTTGGATAAACTCCTTGTCAGATAATTGCCTCCTTTAGTCACGCCCTTTGGCCAATCGTATATTTCCTGTTTTGAAATCAATTTTTTTTTCTCAAAATAAATATGACATGTTATATATCGTTTGAAAGCAAATTTACGTTGCGATCGAATGGCATATATCTCAAAAACTGAAACATACAATTTTTTTTTCGATTTATAATTCGACACTTAGTAATTGAGATAAAGGGATCAGCTGAGAGTGCAATGTTTTCAACAACGCTTTGTAACTGGGAAGTGCAAAGAGATGACTCGGTGTGCGCCATTATTTGTTTCTCGAAAATCTAACTCAGACATCAGTTTGTTTTCTGTCTCATAGTTTTAGAGGAAACCCCACATTCCTTCAAATTCGATCCACCTATATAGGGTAATTTAAAAATTGACAATCCAAACGATTTTGTCGAAATTGGCAAATCGCTTGTATGATTTTTTTATTTTGTAACTGTTCATATCGTTCAAATAGATGCACTTAGAGCATCTAAGTAAGGCGTCATGACGATTAATGTATTTTTGCCATTGACACTGAACTTGCTATGTATAAGGTGATTTTGTGAGAATTAACCTTCAACACAATGATATAGGGTTTGATGGGTGTATCTCTAATACTAAGGAAGATATGAGGGAAAATTCATGTGAATCTCACCCCCGTTAACTTTGTTATTTCTACTATTCAAAATTAGTATAAAAACAGTTACAAGATTTTTTAAGAATATTTTAAAAATCAAATTAAGCTATTTTTAATAATTTTTTTTATAAACAATTTTTGAATAGTCAAAAATAACAAACAGGAGTTGGACTCACACAACGTTTCCCTCATATATCCCTTAGCATTAGGGAGAGACCCATCAACCCCTATATCACTGTATTCGTGAGAAAGCATTCTATTCAAATATGTGAATGTAGCAATATTATAAATTATTTTAAAAGGTTTTTAATTGTTTTCATTAGAATAATAAAAATGCAGATAAATAGAGGGACAAAAATAGAGTGCAAACGTGCAGTAAAAATAAAAGGTTTAATGAATACAGTAGCATGCATACATTTAAAGATTAACAATTTCAGAAAATAATTTAATTTAGTTTTTAACATATGTGTAGTAGAATTAAGTATTTATTGTTCATATCAAAAATGTAGTAAGTATAAGGTATTTGCAAAGCCAAATTGGCCATAAAAATTAATGGAAAACAAATAAAAAAAGCAAGAAAAAGGTGTTCAAGTCGAAGTCCTGGATCTTCACTGGCAGAGCTGACGAGAGACCTATTGTGTATTTCCTGCCATCGAAAAGGTGTCACCAATGTAGTCCCATATAAAAAATTTCACTTCAATCAACTCCAGTAGTATCAAAAGTTGCATAATTTCAGGGGAAAGATTTCACCTATAAAAAAGAGACAATTGTTATAGTATAAACTTTTAAAAGGGGAAATTTATGAAAAATCAAGTATAGAGTCAATGTAATTGAACTTTAGATAAAAAAGTTAAGAAAGCAACATTCAATAAACAGGGGAAAATATTGTAAATTATCTAAAAACTTTCATAACGAAACATAAAAAGTGCATGGTCTGTAAAAGTGAATATAAACTGAAATAAAACTTACCAAACAGGGGTGCAGTAATGTGTTTAGATGAATGCCATAATAATTTCTCCAATATTGGGGTTGAAACATAAACATTTCTTGATTTTTGTATGTGTGACAGCATAGTTGAACTATATTTTCATAAAAACTAAACAGGAAATCCATCGATGTGCAAAGACATTAGGAAAAAGAAGACACTCAGTGCTTCGTGTGTGAGTGGGGGTAGCTCAAGACACCGTGTTAAAGTGTGGTAAAAAGGGGTGAAACCAATTTCGACAGCCTACAAAAAATGTAGAAACAAAAATATTAGTTTTTAGCAAAGATATGTTAATCTAAATATGAAAAGATTTGTTATGAGTAGTTAATAAGTGCTAGATATATAAAAAGGAGTTTGTTTAAAATAATAGGGCACTCGTTAAGAAAATTTTTAAAATGAGATGTGAAAGATAAAAACTTTTAAACTGAACGTAATACATGCTAATTTACAGAAAATGCTCAGGAAAGTATCAAGAAAAGAATATTGTATTAAAAAGGCAACAAAAAAGGTAGTATAAAAGTTTTTATTTTCAAAAAATAAAAAATATTTGACAAAAAAATAATTTGTCACAAGTAGTCATTTTTGAAATTTGGTGATTTTTACTATATACAAAATTAAAGTAAGCAGAAAAAAAATTGATAGTTGGTTGTTATTGATAAAAAGATTGGGAAGTTGAAAAAAGTTTTTGAAAATTTTGCGGATCGAAGAAAATAAAATAAGAAATGTATAAAGAAAATCAAGGTTAGAAGTAGTGTTGTAAATAAAAGGGTTTAAAATAAGAATTCAAGCCAGAAAAATAAAGAAACAGTGGAAAATTTTGTAAGTACTTACCTGTTATAAGAAATTCAGCTGGGGACAAATCACAAAAATAAAGTAAATAAACTACACTAGTATAGTAGGAAATTGGAGCGGCCATATCTGAACATTAAAGCGTGGTAACAGCTGAGACAGAACTAAGAAACGACGCAGTTTGGCCAACTGCAAGGATAGAAAACATAAGGTAAAATCTCGAGATTTAAAATTTGGTTGGGTAATTTAAGTTAAGATTGTAATTTTATTTGTTAAAATTTTAAAAAAAATATTAAATTAAAACAACTCCTTTATTGTTTTCTGAAAGTGTTTAGTTTTTTTTTATGGATGTGTACTGATTTTGTGTATTTAAATTTGAAATTATACTATGGATAGAACCATATTGAACCTGCATCCTGAGAAAGAGCAAAAAGAAAATAAAACAGTAAGTAAAAACTTGTAAATTAAAAATCTGAGCTAGTTTGGGTATACAAGGGCATAAATAAAAACAAATACAAATTTAAAATAAAGGCGCCAATTTTCATAAATTTTAATAAATCACAGAATTTTCAATTTTACAACAGTTTAATAAAACAAGTCAAAAAATTTTTACAAATTATATAAATAAATAAAAATACAACAATACAACAATCTTTATTATCACAACAATATATATATATATATATAAATAAATATATATATATATATATATATATATATATATATATATATATATATATATATATATATATATATATATATATATATATACATATATATATATACATTTATATATATATATATATATATATATATATTGTCCAATTTAAAAAATAAAATTAATAACTGTAGCCATTTTGTGTGAGCTTCCATTGTTTTTTTGTTATGACTGTAACTTTTGCGTTTACCATTTTTTCATAATAAGAAAATTAACAGAATTATAGGGGGTGGGAGATCTTACAAAAATCACCCTGTAAATCAGATAGACCTTTTAATTACAAACATATTTTCTTAATTGAAAAAAATCTCTAATCGTAAAAAAATTTTATTTATACTTTAAATTTAAGAAAATCTGTGTAATAGTTATCTATGAAATTATGAGGCCATTATTATTCGTTAAGAATACTTAAATCATTAACAAACGACATACAATTTGACCTTTTTTGTGTTTCTAAGATTAATAATGTTATTCATAATTTTATAGGCAACTAAGACCGATATGTATGGTAATTTCTTTAGGGAATTTCATTTATGACTCAAACATTTTTACGATTGGACATTGTTTTATTATCACAGTGTTGAATGCTGTGGAAAAATTCATTTTCACACCCCTTTAGCAGCAGGTATACTTGTCAATAACTTTTGTTTTCTCTGATTTTAAACTAGAAAATTTCGATCATAAGTTCCTCACAAATAAAATAATACACTCCATTTTTATTGTTTTTGTTGAAGTAACCAGACACAATAAATTAACTATGCATTGTACAAAATAATAATGGTAATTAGCTGTCAGTTTCAGATCCAGACGTGTATAATGTATATTGATTTTACGAGGCATAATTCTAGGGAATCATCAATATGCTGCTGCTGCGCTTCGATAAAAAAAAATATTAAAAATCATGGCAAGTATTTTTTAGAAACTGTTTACTTCTTTTCATTCGCTGTATGTAGAAGTATATTAACTTCTATAAATAATAAACATCTCTCCCGGAATAAAATTTTCGATAATGAAAATTTCACTACTCAAAAATGAAACGTTTTTTTTTTAATGAAAAGAAACTATTGTATTTCTGGAAATTGTGTAAAGTAATAAACAGTTTTCATTTGTTTACTTTGAAAAAAAAAATAAATAATCACACTAAAGTACTTTTCGAAATATTATGTTACATTTTTTATGACAGTTTTACAGGTTTTGAATTTTTTCATCAACGAAAAAATTCGACAATAGCCAAAAAGACCGTAAATGGTTCTTTCACATAGCAAATAACCCACATTGTTAGATTTTTTTTTAATACTTACAAGACTTTTTTGAAGGCGAATAATAATTTCCATTGCATACTAAACTTAACATAGTCGTAAGGCGGGCACCACAAAATTTTTCTCCTCTCTTCATCAACTGATTAATACTATAGGGCGAGGAATATACGCAGTATAAGTTTATTATAAATAATAACAAAATTTTCCTGTCCATCTAAAAAAAAAGTTGTTTAGTATATATTTTACTTCAAAGAAATGAATACTTAGTTCAAATAATAATAATAATAATAATAATAATAATAGTAATTGACGACAACAGCAATGCACACGGACGCTTTAAGTGGACGAGGGAACTTCGGGATGACTTGCTGACCTGCCGCGAGAGTAGCGAACCTGAGCGAAGGAGATACATGGCGCGATTGCATGCACTTTGGTGCGAAATGCACCCAGAGCATCGCGCCTTCTCTCAACAACATCTGAGAGATCAAGTATCCTTTCTGCTCAGGACAGGTTACGTAAGGGCACCCCGTCAGCTGGAAGAACTGCCAGCCGCAGTACCACCGCGGCAATTACCAGCTGATGGGGAACATCCTTTAGAGTTCACAGATGTAGACTTAAGGACGAGGGTTAGCCTCAACACCAGGGCTAACCTAAAGCCACAAGACCTGGCTAGAATGGACGCGGTCATCGATGAGGAAATTCCGGAAGATGTAGACATCTGGCAAATCAACTGTGCCGTGTACAACGCCGCGAAGCAACTCGTCTTCCGTGAGAGGTCAACCAATCACGGGGTCGAGAAAGCCAAGCGGCGTGTACAAAAATCGAAGGCAAGATACAGTCAGCCGGACAACACGCTTCTCGGATCCAGAGTGTGGTGGAATATAAGACGACTGGTAGAGTTTTTTACTCCCAGGATCCGGCGCATAGCTGCCGGATTAAGACGTCAACACCATACTCTAAATCTGACAGTGATGCTTACCATCAAGCAGCACTGTCTAGATAGAATCCGAGCGCTCATGGCGATAAAGAAAACATTGAAGAGGCGGGTGAGGAGTATGGAACAAAACAATTTGTTCCGTACGAATCCATCCCGCCTCTTTCAAGAGCCACAGGGTGTTGTCGAGAATCCGCCGACTGTAGAAGATGTCGAAACCCTCTGGAAGGGAATCTACGAAACGACGCGTCCATTCAATAGCGACACTCCATCAATTGCACACTTCGAGGCTCTGTGTCACAGACATCTTGAAGAGCCAGAAGAAGTGTGCCCGGCAATCAGTACGGAGGAAGTCCAACAAGCACTTGTTGGTACCAAGAACTTCGCTGCCCCGGGCCCAGACGGCATTAACAACTGGTGGTGGAAGAAATTTCCTTCCACTCACCGCCGTCTGGCGCGAGTTTTCAACTCATGGTTGAACGAGGGGCAGCAGATTCCGGACTGGTTTGTCGAGGGACGTACTGTGCTTATCCCCAAAAAGGGGGATCTTTCCGACCCGAGGAATTATAGGCCGATCACTTGCCTTAACTCCTGCTACAAGATATTTACACGTATCTTGTATGCTAGGACGCTGAGGTCTGTTGATCCGGTCTTCCAGCAGATACACGAACAGCGTGGTGCCAAGAAGGGCATGGCAGGTTGCAAGGACAGCCTGCTGATAGACCGCTGTATTACACAGGATTCTGTGCAATACAAGCGGAATCTATCGATGGCCTGGATTGATTACCGCAAGGCATTTGATACAACATCACATGAGCTATTGTTGTACTTGCTCAAATGTCTTGCAGTACCAGCACCACTAGTGAGATGCATAGAACAGCTGCTGCCGCTCTGTAAGACCCGCTTCACCATAACATCAGGTGCACAGCGGGTCACGACAGAGCAAGTGGCAGTTAGGAAGGAGTTTTCTAGGGTGACTCCCTGAGTCCTCTCCTCTTCTGCATCTCACTGCTGCCGTTGTCTGTTGGGCTCCGCCAAACCCGCGGATATCAATGTGGGCCACCCAGCGACCGGAGGCATAAGGTCACCCATCTATTTTATATGGATGACCTTAAACTTTATGCCTCCGGAGAGCGTGAACTACAAAACGCTCTTAGGGTGGTCGAAGAATATACGCGGGCAATTGGTATGGAGTTCGGGTTAGACAAATGTGCAGTCGTCCACCTCAGAGAGGACGATGCGGGGAATTCTCTGATGATGCGCAGCTCGCAGACGGAAGCATCCTAAGACATCTGGATGCCGGAGAGACCTATACATACCTGGGTGTGCAACAAAGGCACATCCAAGATGTGACACAAATAAAGGATTCTCTCCGCGGCAAGTACAGACACCGCCTCCGAAAGATTTGGTCTTCCCGAACTTTTCCGGGGAAGAACAAGGTGTCTGCAACTAATATGCTTGCGGTTCCGATTCTGCTCTACTCCTTCGGAGTAGTAAAGTGGAGGGTAGATGAGCTACGCCAATTAGACAGAGATACCCGCAAGATGATGAATATTCACAGAAGTATTCATCCTAGATCGTCCGTTCCTCGTGTGTACCTCCCACGTCAACGGGGGGCCGAGGACTCTTGAGCCTGGAGTGTAGCATGGCGAGTAGTACTGAGTATGGCATGTAACATACTCAGGAGCTCAGATCCTCTTGCGGTTCGTAAAACATCACGAAACTGTAGGAGTGGGAGCAGGATTGTTCAAGGCAGCAAAAGGCCGCAGATGAACTCGGTCTCGCATTTGACATCAGGCGAGAGGCCGGCGAGGTGCTGATGTTGAGTCAGTCACCGAACTTCAGCCAAATCGTCTGAAAGCCCGAATAAGAGCTGCCGAACAGGAAAATCTGTTTCGGCAGCACGTCGATAAACCCCAGCATGGTGTCTTTTATAAGAACATAGAAACACTGGGTTTATCGACCAGGCTGACCTTCGCCTTTCTAAGGTCAGCAGGGCTTAAGTCGGAGACCGAGGGATTCATTATGGCCTGCCAAGATGGTGTTATCAACACCTTGGTCTACCGTAGCCGCGTGTGGCGTGTAGAGGTCCCTGATATCAACTGCAGGACCTGCCATCAGGCGCCGGAATCGCTCATGCACTTACTTTCTGCATGCCCACATATATGCGATTTCGGCCTACATCCACCGACATAACGCGGCTTTACGAGTGCTATACTACCATCTAAGGCACTCGTACGGGGTAGACCAGACACCAGTGCTGCCTTACGTCCCCGGAGATATTGAGTCCGTTGTCGAGAACGAGAAATGCCGGATTTACTGGAACTACTCGTTCCCGACTGTCAGGCTAATCCAAGCCAACAAGCCTGACATAGTCCTCCTCGACCATCAACTCAAGGTGATGTATGTTATCGAGTTCTCGGCACCTGCGGAGAAAAACATCACCTTGAAGGAGGAGGAGAAACGGACCAAATATCGCGATCTCCGGTACGAGCTCAAGTGCTGTACCCAGGCTACTCGGTCAAAATGGTCGTCCTTATTATCGGTGTACTCGGAGGGATAAAGCCTACGCTGCTCTCGGAACTGAAGATCATACCGGCCTGCCAAAAACCAGCCGAGTGGCTGGCAGGTCAAATGCAGAAGGCGGTCATTCTGGGTTCTCTCCGTCTGCTTAGGGCACACGATTCTGGTATCTACAATCACTAACCCTGCGGGATGTGGGAGTGGCTGTAGTTGATGCGCCGGCGCGACTCCCGTGAGGCGTCGGAGGCCACGGGAGGACTGACCGGCATCGGATATTCCGAAAAAAGAAAAAAAAAAAATAGGAATACTTTATTGCCCAATAGGTAATAACCCAATTACAGAACAAAGAGAAACAGTAAAATTAACATAAATGGATATTCGCTAATATTGTGACAAACATTACCTAACATATATTAGAATTTACTATAACAGAAAGTTATAAACTAAAAAATGTCTTGTACACTTTAAAAGCTCATTAAGGAACAAAATTTAAAAATATATGTCAAAAGCATGATTATTCTTATTGAAATTTTCACACATACAATATACAAGATATTAACATTATATTAGTCTTGGCTCGATTACAATAAAAGGTTGCCGAGCATACAGTCTTGGTATGTAAAAATTTATTTGGTGTATAATATCGGGGCAATCAATACTCTCACGTAACAACCTATATTAAAAAAATGCGAGTAATGAATAGATTTGCCTCCCATTTAAGATTATCAAAACTAAATGTATTTAGAAGGTTATCATGTAAATACCTAAATCTTTTACTGAGCTACAACGCTGTGAGAATGTCACCAATATTTTAAATAAGATGAAAATTATTTTTCTTCCTTGTTTTGCACGTACTTACTTTTAGGTGTGAATTGTTTGTTACACACCAATTTTGGACCATATTAAGGTCATCCTGTAGCAGTGTACAGTCTCTACCTGAGTTTATGTCATAAACATCTTTAAGTCATCTGCAAATACAAGCTCTCCACATTGTAACTCGAAGCATAAATCATTAATGAATGATAAAAAGAGAAGGATTCCTAGTTTGGGGCATTATAGAACTCCTGACACAGCTAACTTTACGTATATTGTGAGAAGTTCCACAGTGATTCATGCTAGGACGTCTTATCTTTTTTCCTGTTTACGCTTAGAGTTACAGTGTGAAAAGCAATAATAAATTAACGCTGTGTTCTGTAAATGTATAAATCAGTTTTAAATTTTTTCAGCTGTAAATATTCAAAAACGAAAACAAATATTTTGCAAGCAAAACATATCTACAAGTGGGTCAGATTTTAATCGGAAAACTTAAGATGTTAAATACACGAGACAATCAAAAAATCATTTTGACAACCCGTACATTATGTATGGAATCGATAGTACTACATCTAGTAGTTTTAGGAAACATAATCACTTTCAGATCAGACTTTCGATTTAACCGGAAACGGCGTCGATTTTTTTAATTTTTTTTGCTTGACTTCCCTTATATAGTTCTACATATTCATACAGTTTATTTATTCTCTTTTCAACGATATGTAATTTTATGTAATTATCTATCCTTATTTGTTTTTGATATATTGTCTATTAAACTTTTATTCCATAGGTATAATGGAAGCTGCAAGTAAGCAGAATTTGAAAAACAATTTATCACAATGTATTCATTGGCAATAAGTTTAAATATGAGAGGAAACAAGAAATACGTTGCACTAAAATAAATTATTGGTCACCCCTAGTTTACATCTTTTTATCGAGAATAATTTCAATCTCGAAAACGAATCTTTATTCGTTTCATAATAGAATAAATTTATATCGTTGAAATGATAATTAAAGAACTATACGAATACGTAGCAACCTACAGAGTAAGCCAAAAAATTTAAAAATGATGTCGTTTCCGGTTAAACCGGAAGTCAGATCTGTAGTGCTCATATTTCATATAACTACTGGATGTAATACTATCGATTCCATGTATTTTTTGACCACCCCTCGTATATTCAGTTTTCTCTGCGGATTCGGTATCTACAGCAAAAGCTGCATAATACCAGTTTTTGAAATTTTCGTTTATCTTAAGTATATATCCAGCCTTTAAAACATATGTACCAAATTTGAAAGCTTTATCTCAAAAACTGTGCCTGCTATCGAGATATCTCAATACTAAAGATATGCAGACAGATTAGTTATGTTTTTTCATCATAATTCGTCGAGATTTGACCAGAAGTGTAGCACAATATTTTGATTTTTTTTTTGGATATTGTACCTTTTTTTCTTTCACTCATCGTCTCTCATCTGGTGGTACCTCATTCACCAAATTTAATGAGTTACCCCATTAGTATTTCCACACCCATTGCCCATTTATTTGAAACAGTAAATTAATAAAGATGAAATAAAAATGCACAGTCAATATAATATGTAGTGGTAGTGGACTCACAGATAAAGTAGTAGCAATTTATTCTTCTGCGTATCAGTTAAGAGTAACCATTATAAAAATAAATGTAGAAACTCAAATAAGTAGATAGGTGTTATCTCAGGAATGAAATGTATGTTGTCATAAACAAACGAGAGGTTATGTTTTTTTATAGACCATAGTTTCGTCATTTTTTGGCGAGGAAACTTACTACTATTCAAATTAAATTTCTCGTCAGATTTCTGAGTGTACTTTCCCAACATTACCAATTAAATTTGCCATTTGACTAAAAAAAGTTTGTACCATTTTACTCATGTTCTGGTTTATTTCTAGCAACATTACCGAAAACATTTTACAAATTATGCCAACTTGGCGCCATGTTTTCTATCAAATAACGAATTTTGTTAAATATGCCTCTAAAATAACATTTTAATTTACCAAATCGATATTTTAATCAGCTTTGATAACTCTACCATCGATTGAGCTCTTATCAAATGTATAGTACTAATATATTTCGAATCAATTTAATGATACTTAAACCATAGATATCTCAGTGCCCTCTTTGTTTTTTATGAGTATTTTATGTAAGTTTACAGAAATAATACCTGTGGTAATAGATTTGACACTCTTGTTCATTGTTTATTAGCCAAGAACTGTATATTTTATTATAAGAATGATGGATGTCCATTTTATTTGACAACACCCTTTAAAACCAAAACATAACCACAGTACTTTCTTGTTTGATTTTATGCCTATAAAGGTATACTTTATTTATAGTTATAACTAAGTACACTTGAATAAGTAATATTTGATACAACTTTATAGCTAAATAATTTTCATAAAAAGCCAAACTGCAGGTTATACTTTCGCCATAAAAAATCGTTTCGTAGCTAGCATCAAAACAGCCATAATCAAAAAGAAAGTCAATGTAGGCTAGTAATCATTTGGCTCCAGTTACGTTTCGTTGGCCAGAATATTATTCCCCATTTTGACCACCATTATATATTTAAAACGTGATAATGTGGTTATTATAATAGCCATTATAACCAAACAGCCGATCTTTCTAGCAACTGTAACATATTGATGTCCAAACTACAACTTGTGCGGCTTGGGCTTGAATCCACGCGTAACAATTTAAGGATGCCATTTTAAATCAAATGATAAAAAATAGAGCAATTAGTTCATGTAAGTAATTTTCGTGAGCTACTTAGTAGTGAGGTGAATGATATGTATTTTGCTGCCAGTGATCAACGAATAGGAAATAGGACAAGTGGTATTTTTCCAAATGTTATCGGTCATAAAAGAAAATACTACTCTGTACCCAATACATGACAAAAAAGTAAGCGTATAGTTTTGCTCCGAGTCAAATTTTAAAAATCTATCACAGAATCCTGCCAATAAAGTAAAGGATAACCAACTGGTAAACTTCTAAATTAAATTTTAATTTTTAAGCTTTCTGCACAGTGTGAGGCTCAGGCTACGAGAATTTGAACTTAGTACTATATCTCAATCAAAAGTAATCTCGATCGTGGGTGGTAATGTAATTAGTCTATGATTTACTGTGTTTTACGCAGGATTCTAATAGCCGGAATTATTAGGTTTTGAAGATAATTTTGTCTGCATGAACGTGACCAATATTGCTAACTTTAATTTGATATTAAATACGTTAATGTAAATGCATGCGATAATTTTAATTTTATCTGCATATATCAACCATATAGCTTGAATTGTATCTTCTTATTAGGTTGTATACTTATATAGAATTTATTTAACTAGGTAATATCTACCGTAGCTCCATTTCACAAAAAATGTTTTGGAAATTTGACGGTCTTATCCTCTTAAATGATTCTCTTTGCTGAAATTAATTATGTGAAAAAAAAATGGAAATAAAAAATAGTATTTACAGATAACTCAAAGGGCTCAAAGTTTTGAAATATAACGTGTGTCATAAGTAGTGATCGTGAGTAAATCGTCCATGACCTAAAAACCAGGTGCTGATCCAAGATACCGGGCTGACATGCACATATAAAGATATGACAAATGATTTCATTGGCGTTTTAGAGTATCCAAAATAACTGGAGCAATAAATATTTCACTGAACGTACAACATTGCAAACCAATAATTTCTAGTTTTTAGTAAATTAGCAGCATCTGTACTAGATGTTCATGAGTTAACTTTTGACGTATATCGCTCAAAATCCATTTATACGAGGAAAGTAACCTTTCAGCGCCTACAACAGGAGCATATTTAAAATATAATATGAAGTTCTTCAAAGAGGGCACGTTTATATTGGGTTGAGAAAAGTCTACCTCTGTACCTATCAGGAGGTCCACAATATCACACAGTATACGAAACCTGGGATTGTTTTGTAAAACTTTCAAATTAATTTTTCACACATTCAGCAGTCTCGTGATAACTGAAAAATTAACTGGCGCAGATCGATTACAGTATTTAATGCGTACCCTATTGCTTATCCAGGTAAAGTAGTTGTATACTCAATATTCCTTACTGACAAATAAATTCTTGAAAAACAACTGTGGATGTGATTAGGTTTTTGCGAACATCTAGGTTATTGTCATTAAGCGCCTGCTGATCGTGTGCGTCGTTTGCATTTAATTTGTCGATCACCCTCTTTATATCATCAAAATGAACATAATAATAGCTTGCCGCTTCTAACCATATGCCCCAAAGCATCACAATGGATTATGGTGGTACAGGGAGTATTCGGCAGTTCGTCTTCAAATAATTTTCTTCGAGAACACACTGCAGATGCCTTCATATAGGAAGTTGCAATCATATAAAGTAAGACACGTCCTTTATTGTTCTCCAAGTCGGCGTTCCATATTTGTCTTAGGACGAAAAATAACAAGCACCATTTTGGAGATTAACTGTAGGAAGTGTATACTACAAGTGGTTATCGCAGCCGTTCTGACGATCCATATAGCGATATCGAGCACCGCAGTAAAAGTGTTAGAATTGTGCTTCTTATATATATTTTGTACCATGTTGTATATCTATGTACGATACGATATGTACGGACCTGGAATGTACGATTTACTCGCGATCTTTAGTCAAGTCTGTGAAGGATTTTTAACAAAATATTTTTCAACATAAATAAGTTAAAAAACATTTTATTAATATAGTAATATTATAGAGCTACTGTATTTTAATTGGTCGATGGAATCCAAATATGACAGGAAACCTTTAAAAATAAAAATTCCTTAATTCTTTATTTTTATTCAAAAGGCGCTATTCCTCTAAAAGATTTTCTAGTTTTCTTTTTTTAACAGTTTTGAATGTCTTGAAATGAAATTTTTGCGTTTTTGCCAAAAAACTCTTTTTGTGACAGTTGAAGATGATTTGCGTATGGGGAGTTTTAAATCATAGTGGTAGTGAAGAAATAATTTTAATATCATTCCTAGAGATAGTAGCTTATTGCCAATCAACTCACTGCTGGTGGAGCCAAGGAGGTAAACACTATTTTGCAGTTGACATTGTTATGAGTTTATTTTATCTCAATCTGAGTAAGAAAATACTAGTCATAATTTAAGTAATTTAGATGATTTTGAATTATTCTCGATAATAATCAGAGCTTTACCCTTTATCTGTAAACAAAGTCCGATGATGCTCAAAATTTGCCAGAGTTACTTTCTAGTTCAAGAGAATAAAATAGGGAGTAAGATTAAACAAAATTAACCACTGAGAAATAAGGACAGACATACTTGACAAGTTGTAATAATTTAAAATTTGTACAGTAACTTTGACTTTAAACTCTGACCAAATCTATCTTTATACATTTTTAATAGTAATAGGTACATTTTATGGCAATTTCGGACTCTATAATTATTTCAATGTAATAATTTTTTCAAATATTTTCTAAAATAATCATACGACCTTTTTTGACTTTAAAAGGATAAAATTACCTTATAACCTGTCCAATGTATATTTATGATTAAGAGGTAATTTCTAATATCAATAACTTTTTACCTTGAGAAATAACTTTAATAAGCTTATAGCTTCTGGAGGCATTTTTTATGTAAAATTTGGCCTTCAAAATAACTTCACGTGTCTATGAATTATGAAGGCATTTTTGACATACGTTTTTAGGCAATTTTTAACTCACTACAATTACTTTTAGGAGCAGTGGTTCTAGTAGACTTCTTATAGGTAAGAAATAAGTACTTTGGAACTGAAGCATCAAATTTCAGATTGTTATTACTTAAGTCAATAAGGCGAAATTAAGTAATTATTAAAGTCGTGGAATATTTTATCTTTGAGTTTGTATATTTTGCTTGAGTTAATTGTGTATAAAGAAAAACTGAGCTACAAATTTAAATTGTTTGTTAAAAATGAAGGACCATTGATTTGCTGCTTTTGCAAAAAGGACACTTGGGGATATTTGTCTATTGCAATCACGAATCCAAATATTTATTTTCCAGGAATATTCTGGGTGAGAATAAAATGTCTTGATTTTATGTTAAATGTTATATTGAACGAAACAAAACTTAACGGTTTTATGATTTTCACAATTTCTTTCATTTATTTATTTTTTACAAAATATGTAAAAAACATGGAAATAATTGTAGCATTAAAAATTCCTATGAATTAAGTAACAAAATTAGAAAGTAAAATTATTGTCTAATTGTTCAAAGTTTATTTCTTTCGCTATGCAAAACTTATCTCCCAGTATACCAGTTATAAAAAAAATTATAAGATAGAAATAACATTAATTCTGTAAAAGCCGAAATTTTAAATCTGTTATCCACATGTTTAAAATAAAATTATTTTCAATTTAACGGAGGTATTTATAAAGATAAGACGAATTAATAATGGGAAATCCTTTGAACTCTATTATGGATAATTTAGAAAAACAAGATCACAGCAACAAATTAAATAAAAATTTCATATATTGCTAGCGATATGTAGACGACATCGAGCCTCTTTTACCGGAACCAATAGACAATTAAATATGTTTTGGAGTTTATTATTAATTTAACTATAACATATTTGCTGTAGAAATAAAATTACGAAAATTCTATTAACTGTTTAATTGAACAAGCTTTAAAGTTAATAGTCTGCATAATTTTTCCATATACCACAAAAGTTCTCATGCCAACACCCATTACATAATACTCTACGCGCCCTTTAAACCACAAACAAGCTGCTTGTAATAGTATGATCATAGGTTAATTAACATTTCCCTATATAATAATAATTTTAATAAAGAATTAAGCATAATAAAACAAATTACAATAAACAGTGGCTATAATCCAGCAATGATCGATAACATTCTTGCTAGGAAACCTATAAAAAAGCAATACAGCTCGTATACCTAATTTTAATAAATAATAAAATAATCAAAACTCTTATATATATCGGTAAATCTACAATCAACACACTCGATGAATTAATTAAATATAACAAAGACAAAATTAAAAGAAAGATAAAACTGGTGTATAAACTTGCCTTTGATCCATACCTCAAGGTACAGGGTGTCTCATAAAAGGTTCACACTTATTTCGTCAATTCTAAGCATGTTTTCTAGTTTTATGATCTTATAGCATCTTTTACATAGATCTAGGCTCAACTTTAAAATTTAACCAAAAATATAAAAGGTGGTCAAAAATGTGTTTTTTTTTAGTGGTAATCTATATGTTTTCGACAATTCAATAAAGCTCATCAGGCGATTTCATTAATATACAACTATAACTTATTTGTTTCACAAATGAGGAAGATACTACTATAAGAATGGTCAAATTTGAGTAAGACATTGCAGTAATTCTATTTGTTTTTCAATTAGATATGTATATTAATTACTTTTTTCTACTTCTGTACTTTAATTGATTTATTAGACATTTACTACCTGTACTTTAATGAAATTCATTATGACAGAAATTTTTTATTAAGATACAAATTTATAACCAATAGAAATACAACATCACAGCAATATTCAATCAATAACAAATATTACTTATGAGCATGACAGATCTAAAATATATCAATTTTGATGATAATTCATATTTACTGTTTAACTTGTAAATTCCTAAAATTTGTGCTTTTGCAAATAGAATCGGTAAAAATTGTGCGATAGTAAGAGTGAAACTGAGAATCTAACTCCACCATAAATTGTGGAACAGGCCACAATACCGCAAACCCGTACAATCAACCAAAAAATAGGACAAATTTTACTCTGGTTCATGGATTGGTGGGACAAAAATAAGGTTAGCAGCTTTTCAGAAAACTGTAATTGTTTTATTTTATGACTGGTTGTAGAAAAAATAGTGTATGCAACTCACATTTAAAGGCTACTAAGACACTCG
>JANEYF010005904.1:0-43297 GCA_029963845.1 Rhamnusium bicolor
CCATCACATAAAGCAATAAGAAAATCTGTGCAAAGGCCCATTACACTGGTCTGCAACGAAATCCTCCTTTTAAAAAATTATGCTATAAGTATGAAGATTTTATTGCTCTGAATCTATTCCCGTTGGCCGATTTTTTCTATCACGTCTAGATTTTTTTATATGAATTTTTTTTAAATTTCATAAATTTTGTTTTATTTAAATTTTTTTTTGTCAACATCAAGAACAGTATACATACATACAAAATAAGTTTTAGCGAGTTGTAAGAGAAAGAAGAAAGTATTGACAGTGATTTTTATGATAGTAGATATGCGCATGCGCAGTATTCGCTGTGACTTTACTTTCTTTCTCTTACAGCAAGCAAAATGTTTATTTTGCTAATGTATGTGCTTTGTTCTTGATATTGACAAAAAAAAAATTTAAAAAAAAACAAAATTTATGAAATTTAAAAAAATTCATTAAAAAATCTAGATGATAGAAAAAATCGGCTAACAGGAATAGATTCAGAGCATTAAAATCTTCGTACTTATAGCATAATTTTTTTAAAGGAGGATTTCGTTGCAGACCAGTATTATCAATAAAGATTTAACTTAAAGGAACCTTAATTTTCAATGATTCGATAAATTATTTACAAATTTTAATGAAACATTTCTCGGTGCGCTTTTAAAATTTAATGAGTTAAGTCAAGAATTAAATTGGAATGATTTCTTTTAGATCAGATGGTATACACTGGTATAAGAAAGTTATGTGCTGGCCACATCATATATTTTAAAATAAAATTAGACAAATGTTTGTGAATATTATACATAATAGCAAATAAGGAAACAACAATAACAAGAAGGAACGAAAATACAAAAAACTACTTAATAAGATTAATTGTTAAATTAGATTTATTGCAGGCCCATATGAATATTTTTAGGCCAACGTCCGTCGGCGTCCCTAATGATGGTCTTTTGGGTTGATAAGGTAATGGCTGCCGAGTTTTGTGAGCTATTTGAAGAATTATCCGGAAGATATAGGACGGGGTGGACAGCATGGTGGCGATTTTGGTTTTGTTCTTCATTAAAAGGTCTACATAACGCACACTACCACAGTGCTAGATTTTCACACTCGTAGCCTCTCCAATTGGAGTACATCTGCACCGCTGTTCGCTTATAAGGTGGCGGCAGTTCTTCTGAAGGCGTGTCCTGTAAAGCTTTCAATGTTTTCTAACTTCAAAAAGTGGCTATTTTTTTTTTTTCGGAAAATTGTCTGTTGAATTGTGACCTATTTGTTGACTTTTGCCTTTCCCCCTCTGACCTGAACCAAAATTTTTTTCGATTTTTATATATTTTCGAAGATTTATGAAGTCTCGAACACTTTTCACCCAGCCTGGGTCAGTAATGAGAAATGATCTATTTGTATGTGTTTTGAAATCTGAAATATTCTCCCTCGAAAAATATGTTAGATTTCTTGGGACTAAAACCCACATTTTACCTTTTCAGGTACGCTAGGAGTTTCCCATGTTTCGAAATATCGGATTTTTCTTTAATTTCTAGCATTGTAGTTAACATGCTATACATTTCCCAAAAGTTTGATGGTTTCTTTGTTTGCTTTGCTCTCCAAAATATGCCATAGGAACATTTTCCGAGCAGCTAAAATTCTTTATTTTTTTCACGTCACAAGACTTCCCATACGCCGAAATGGTCCTTAAGTACCGAAGCTTACTTTTTTCAGACACCAATCTCTGTACCACCACATCAGCAGCCTCCTTATTTCAGGAAAGATACAGTTAATCGATTCATCATCCAGCAGCATTTTTAAACGATTTTCACGGTTTTTCTCTCTCGAATGCAAAAAATCTGATTTAAATTTGCTTATTTCAAACAAGCTTTGTTTTTCTCCCGAGCAACCATCGCGTCGCCTAATTACAAAAATATGCCAGTTTGTAAATTATCTGATATTTTTTGACATTCTTGTAACACCTTCATTCGGGATCAATATCAGATAGCGTATTATTTGACAACCTAAATATTATTAGGTTGTAATGTATTTTTGATTTATTTTTGATCAAAAAACAGAATGTTTTCTTAAATTCTGGTCGTAAATAAAATAATATATAAACCTCAATGGAGAGTTTCATTACTGTCTCAAGATAAAGTTAACCTCGACGCTTTTTGTCTCGGTAAACTACCTGATATTCTCGACAGTAATGAAACACTTTCTGTCTCGGTATGTAACATAGTATTTCGGCAATTTTTATTATTTTTTTTTTTTACTTTAAAACACATAATTTATACTATATTTTCTTTTCAGGTAAGTCCTACTCTGGATCTACGAGAATACTTCTTTCTGTATCAGGTAATGGCAAAGATTTATATACAGGATTTTTCTAAAAATTTGTGCCAACTTCGTTTGCCTAAAATAAAAAAGGTAAAGTGTTTAAAGTTCAAAAAAACGTAAACACGTAATATCTACTCCTGAAAGTGCTGCAACTTTGCGCTGTTGCACTATGCGTTTCGCGCACCCACGGATGCGTGATTCTTAAAATACACGGTTTAGGACTCTCTAAGGAGCTGTACACAAAAAATTAATATACCGAATTCAAACAACAAAAAGTCTCAAAATTTTTTAGGGCAAATACAAAAACCTTCTTTTCACTAATGTTATGTTTTGATTTTCGTACTTGCAGTTTTTGATGTGAATGAAACTCTTAACCCATTTTCTGAAAATGGAACAAAATAGAAGTTTCTGCAAAATCATTTTAAGTTACCGGAAAACTATCATGTTTGAGAGAAAAATATGTAGATAACCTGTTGGTAAAACAGTTATACCTTTTGTTCCCTAACTCTTTACCCAGAATGAGGTGCTTAGACACTTTTTCTCAAAAAATCGAGATAGAAATACTACCAAAAATCAAATATACTAATGGAATTTCATATCCCTCAAATGCTTCTTTATAGCCATGAGCAAGATTATTTAAAATTCAATTATTTTACAAGTGAAAAGAGATTTCTACACTTTTTCTCACATAATTTTACGCTCTATTTTCTGTAATTTTAACTTGTGTCATTTATTGTTCGCCTACTAAAAGACGGGCGGTCTAAAGAATGAGCAATCGGTCTCATAAAGTAATCGTAACACGCACTAGAACAATGATTTCAATATTAACAAGTGTTTGAAATCGTTTCCTACATACTATATGTATGTATGTACGAGACCATACGACATTTCCTTCCCACACCCGTAGTAGTTTTTCCCTGGCTGGATAATACGGTGTATTTGGCCTGGATGAATCAAGGGTGTGTAAATTCTAATATTTTCTGAAATTTTCTTTTAGGCTCGGTCGTCGAAACAACGACTAACACGTGGTCATTTTCATTTGTTGTTAATGAAGAATCCTTTTTCAAATAACCTATAATATAAGCAAAATATCCATTTAATACAAAATACTTTAAAAAAATAATTATATATAGAAATACAAAAAATGCTAATCAAAAAAAATCACGAAAACACAAAAGAAAAACGCCATAAAAATTATAAATATGCACTTATTTCTGTATTTAATACCGGCTATAATGTTACTACTTAAATAAACATTGTACAATGCAATATAAACGGTTCTTCAATTTTTGAAAGTATAAACAGAGATTGGGGCCACCCTTTAAAGCGGACCCGAAGTAGAAGTTTCCCTAATTTCATGGTAGATTCGCCACTGATAAGATAAGAACACAAACATAGTTTTTGACCCGATATTTTTTAATTGGTCGAATACAACTTTTCAATGCGTAATTTTCAGTTTAATTTATTTTTCTTTTACTTGAATTTAATAAGCCTTTATAAATATGCTATATCCACGTTCTTTAAAATCAAGAAATAAATTAAGCACGT
The DNA here is from genome assembly GCA_029963845.1 of Rhamnusium bicolor. Taxonomy (NCBI): domain Eukaryota; kingdom Metazoa; phylum Arthropoda; class Insecta; order Coleoptera; family Cerambycidae; genus Rhamnusium; species Rhamnusium bicolor. Next base: position 3,868 of record JANEYF010005904.1, read on the forward strand.
ACTAATAATTATTATTAGCCATGCGCATTGACATTTGGTCAGTAAGAGGAAACTTAATATTTACATACCTCGATAACAGAGCATGTTTTTTTAAATATGGCAGCCCTAGTCATTATTAAGTATGTGAAATTATAAAAATAACATCAAAATCGCCATCGTATGTGAGAGATGTAAAAACTCAGTAGGTTTGTCATCAACGCTCGCTCTTTGAAAACAAAACAAAAGACGATCGGTTATCATTATTATCAGTATATCATTCTTTCCGAATACGGGGGTACATTGTTGTATTTAGATTCGTAAATATACAGGGTGTTTCAGGTATGCAATCATTAATTTCTAGGGATGATTCTACATAAAAAAATTGGAAAAAAATTTCATAAACATGGGTCCGAAAATCCCTCCTAAGGGCGCTGCGGGCCTCTGAGGACGCACCCAAAATTGACATTTTATTTAATATCTCAGAAACCCCTTTGTGTTACAGTGACTAGTTTTTGCATGTGATTCGATTCCCCCCAATTTTTTTAATGTGAATTTTTTGTGAATGTCTCATTGGAATATGATGCCTTGGCTATAAATACATAAAAAAAAGGTATTCTTGTTGTAACGCCGTAGGACCAACCAGTGTCCAGAAATCTGAACATAAAGAAACGCAGGGGAGAAGTAAGTCCCCCCTTTCCAATTTTGTGCATCGCTGACTAAATTTACCCTTGGTGAATAACATCAGATAATGACCTTTATTGATATCGAATCACGTGCAAAAACTAGTCACTGTAGCTCAAAGGGTTTCTGAGATATTAAATAAAATGTCAATTTTGGGTGCCCCCTTCAGAGACCCGTAGCGCCCTTAGGATGGATTTTCGGACCCATGTTTATATGAACTTTTTTTCAAATTTTTTTTATGCAGAATCATCCCTAGAAATTAATGACCGCATACCTGAAACACCCTGTATAACGATTCTGGATAATAAATAATAGTTTTGTGTTTGTGTTCTTTCTTTTGTAACTTTATGGAGCAAGTTTGACAATATTTAGACGTACAATGAATGTGAGTAATTAAAATTTATAATATACATTTTTAGTAATTCCTGTGCCCATGAAGTCGTAACTTTTGAGGCGTGCATTTTTCGTGTTATCTAACTGTATTGTAGGTCATACTCGTATGATATACATTAATTTTGCATGTGTAAGGTGGTTACATCCATATTTTGCATTATATCTGACAATTTTATTTAAATTTAAAGACATATATTTTCTGATTTAGTTACATTTACACGATAGCTTTGAAATGGATGAAATATTTCAGTCCAAAGGATAATTGCACAAGATAATAGCTGTCAACGTTTCTTATCTATAAATTAAAATTACTCTTCTTCTTAATTAAGTGCAGCTTGTATTGTTTTTTTTTACTTATCCAGATAGACACTGAGAAGCTACCATTTTAATTATTTTATTAGTTTTCAACACCAACAGTAATTAACTATAAAAAGCCATTTTTAAAATATTTCTTTTGTATTGAAATTCGACTCCAGAAAAACGTGTTAAATGATCTATTTTTACAGTTTCATGTTTTTATTATCGTATTAGATGTGAAGTTAAAATATCGCGTGATAATATTACTATCTACTTAACCACTGCATGAAACGTAACATCTTTAATAAAAATGCTTAATGTATAAGTTTGAAACAACGTATAAAAGTTTTAGAACACAATCAAAACTTGTGTTTTACTGTTAAGTTTACGTGTAAAAGTATACGATGTCATCTTTAATTCCGTTTGCAAAAGAAGATATGGACAAGCAGTAGAATACCAATGCCGTGGGGATTGAATTATCAATGCAAAAGCGGGTTTGTCACCGCAAAAGTTTGATTTATTTTAGCCTGGGTTGCAACTAAATTATAGAGTTGTGTGACACATAAACTATACTTTACTCAGCTTCTTGAATTACTTTATTTCTGATAAAATACATACATTTCTGTGCAGTTAACGTGAGTAGTTTATATGATTAGATTTTCCATCCACTCATAAAAATTATATAAATATCCTGATTAATAGGAAATTCTATGAATAACACTAAGCCATATACGAGGTCATATCATTATATTTTATGCTGCACAGTAAGTTTTTACCATGCACTTATTTTGAACGCCCTCCTGCCTATTTCTTATTTTTTCATATTATTTATTGGTCATAAAAAATCACTTGCTGAACAACAACCCACCAACTTACAATAGAATACAGAATTGCAGAAATCAGAAAATCTTTACAAGAATATACAGAGTGGTATTTAAAATACAGAAATTGGGAGAGTTTTAGTAAGTGATAGCAAATTGCATAAAAGAATTATGTGCATTTTAAATTATCAAATTTTCAGATTTACATACATCTTACTACAAAATAGAGGCGAAAATTGGGACGTAACAGGTCTCGTAGTCATCCATATTTTTCTATCATTTCGTAAACTTACCACCGGCCTTTTCACCCACTTACAATGCATCATGAACCCAAAATATTGAAATTGGGCACACGAGGGTACGACTTTTGCAATGACCCTTTCCAAACGTGTACTGCATACTACTTTTTCTATAGCTGTGTACTTTTATTTATTATAATCGATGTTTAAAAGGTTCTAAAAATAATGAATAACACTTACAGGAAACAACTACTCAGCGGACAAAAGCCCCGATTTACATTGAATTAAACCTGCAAGTCTTGTTTGGTAGCTAAAATCATTTATCAATTCCTCACTAGACATAGACCGGTTTCGAACTTGTTATGTTCTCGTCAGTATGCCATAAGTAATGGAAAATACAAATAATAATAGCAAACCAGGCTAGCCTAAAGCAGACTAAGCAAGACAGACATAGTGAGTGAGTGTCTTGACAAATGATTTTAGCTACCAAACAAGTTTTGCAGATTTGATTCAATGCAGGTCGGGGCTTTTGTCCGCTGAGTAGTTGTTTCCTGTAAGTCTTATTCAGTATATAGTTTAGCCCATCAGGGTTAGAGGTCACAGCTCTTGGTACCTGCCTTGCAGGTCGCTATCAGTCATTAAGACATTAATGATGTTTGACAGGTAGTAGCACTGACCACCAGAGGGATACACATCACTCACTACATACGATGTAAATGCAAACAAGCATAGCTTGGTTGCATTTACATTTTGCAATGTTTCGCAAAAGTGGTGTCATCTGCAAAAAGAACAGTAAAATCTGAAATAACATAAGGTAAGTCATTCATATATATTAAAAATAGCAGTGGTCCCAGCACACTACCTTGCGGAACACCATGTTGTACTGACAACATGTTGCTAAGCTCATCTTTATGATATACACACTGATGAAATACTCGTGTAATGCATGCAATTTTATGCAAAACTCATGCAATATGTGCAATAGTCATGCAATACATGCAATATGCCGACATTAAAAACAGTCATACATCTTTTTTTATTAAAAATTGAAGAAGATATGATAGTAGTAAATTTTGGGCTTATATGTCAAACAAAAAATATGACCATAGAGTGTCTGCCTCAATGAGTGATAATGGACAAGAGATATCTAATAGTTAGTTAATTGCTGATGCATTTGCATCACAATTTCAATCATCATACCTCCCTTCTCAGGATACAAATATCAATAGTGATGATCTTAAAACCAATGATACTTATGAATAAAAAATATATCTAAAGAGCAAGTTATGGCAAGTATTCGCCGGCTAAAACCAAAGATGACTATGGGTCCTGATAACTTTCCTGCTTTTATGCTAAAGGACTGTGTTTTAGCTCTTGCTCACCGGCTACAAAAATTGTATTTTCTTATATTCTTTTAGCTGTACTTTTGTCTGTTTTTATCGCACATTTTAATACGACATGAATAAATTCCTTATTAATAGTACTAATAAATGGTACTACGGTACCAATATGATACCATTTGAAAAAATTGAGTTTGGCCGCAAAAACCATTTTGATGAACTCTATTTGCTCATAAATTACGTAATTTAGTATTTTTGACGGGACTTCATGTCATTTATTTGGTATCGTTGGATTCAGAAAATTATGCAGAATTCAAAAATGCAATAATGTACAGGGTGTTCCATTTAAAAATCGAAAGTTAGTGTCACTTCCGGCTAAACCAGAAGCGGAAAAAATCACTTGTATGTCAAAAAGTGCCGCTTATTATGTATATAGGATATCCCAAATTTCAATCAAAGGAGAAAATGGGGGTGTACCATGATCCATATATACAGGGTGTTCCAACCAAAAGTAGGCACCCTAAATAACTCTGGAGATAAAATTTTTTTGAAAAATTGGTGAAACACGTCGACCTTGTTTCCAAGGGGCACATATTTTAATGTAATACTTGTATACCTATCATCATCCCTCTACCCTACACGGCCACCCGCTCAAGAAATTCAAATGGCAAAGGGGGTCGAGTGATACATCTTTCGAAATATCTTTCAATTCTCTACATAACTGTGTATTTTTTTTAACTTTTATCGATTCGTTCCTGAGAAATAATTGTTTCATTATTTTAGGTTCGTGAAATAAAAATAAAAGAAGCAGTTTAAATTATAGTATGTATTGTTCAAAATAACCCCCACCGACTTCCATACAGTAGTATAATCTGTCTTGAAATTCTGTACGAACATTTCTGAACACATCTGGAGTCAATAAACGGTATTCTCGAACAATTGTTTCACGTAATTCTTCAAGAGATACGGGTTTTGTTGCAAATACCTTTGATTTCAAATGCCCCACAGAAAGAAATCCAAGGGAGTTAAATCGGGTGACCTAGCGGGCCACTCCACAGGACCTCTTCTTCTAATCCATCGCTCAGGAAACCGATTATCCAAAAATTGCCGGACTGCTATAGCAAAATATGGGGGTACCCCATCCTGTTGAAAAAACAGTTCTCCTTCTAAAAGATTATCGTCTTTTTCGAGGATTTGGGTAATCATTGGGTCGATGTTATTTTCTAACATCGAGGTACCTTTCGCCATTTAAATTGTCAGGAATAAAAAATGGCCCGACAATGTGATCCCCTAAGATACCAGCCCAAACATTTAATTTCTGAGGTCTTTGGGTATGAGTTTCCATGAACAAATGTGGATTAGTTTCACTCCAATATCTACAATTGTGCCTGTTTACCTCCCCATTTAACTGAAATGTCGATTCATCAGAAAAACACGTATTGTACAGTACATTGGCATTACCGTTTAATTGTTCACTGAAAATCTCACAGAATTCAGCCGACGATCGGGATCATCTTAGTTTAATTCGTGTACATACGGCGAACCAACCCTTCTATCAGGGTAATTTCTATTGAATATGCGCTCCGTAGCTCTAGCACAATTATCGTTTTTAAAATAAATGCTGACAACTTATATTCTCTCCTGAAGGGTATAAACCATTTTGAGAACTCACTCTGGTAAAATGTATCTCGATTTAAAATTGGTTGTGAACAAATTAATGTTCAAGGACTATCAAATACTTATGAGTCTTTTATTATTCTAAAACTAAACTGACAAGGAAAGTGTTTTTTGTCGAAAAAACTCGTGTTGATTTGAGAGCATTAAAAAATGTAGTTTTTTTATAAATTCCAATACCCAGTGCCATGTATTTTTGATTTCTTAAACGATTTCGGTTGTGTGTAATCATCAAAAATAAAATTATTTTCCTTAAGAACGAATCGATAAAAGTTAAAAAAAAATACACAGTTATGTAGGGAATTGAGAGACCTTTCAAAAGATGTATCACTCGACCCTCCTTGTCATTTGAATTTTTTGAGGGGGTGACCGTGTAGGGTAGAGGGATGATGATAGGTACACAAATATTACATTAAGATATGTCAACCTTGGAAACTACCTACTTTTGGTTGGGACACCCTGTATATATATTTAGTTATTTATTTGTGTGTCGGGTATTTATATTTTATTGTTTATTTTAAATTTATGTGGATTTATTTTAAATTTCGTGTCTAACTATGATTAATCTGCATGCAGAAGTTTTTTAAGATAATGTCTACGAATAATTTATATGCTTGTTATGTATATTAGTATTATTTTATATTAATATATTTACCTATAAACATTCTCTGATGTGCCATATGTACTTAATTGTATCTTTAAAGGTAAATAAAGATTATTATTATTATACAGTATCGAAAACATTCAACGTAAATTTCTCAAGAATAAGGATAATGGAATTTACCCGACTTTTTGGTCTTTCCCATGATTTGCTTTTAAATTTATATAATTTTGTGTCACTGAAGGAAATAAGATCCATGCACTTTATCATTTTTCTGCACAAGATAATTAGATATGATTTTGATTGTCCACAAATTCTCCAACACCTTGACTTTAATGTACCAAGATTAGCTTCGTGTTCTCCTGAAACATTTCATCTGTCCACTCCTCGAACCAACCTATTAAAAGCATCGCCACTGTTTCAAGCTTGCTCTAATTATTCAAAGATTAAAGACAATATTGATAGATATCTTCAATTGTGAAATAAAGGAAATCAAGAACAAATTCTTAAAAAATTAGCAATTTATCTAATAGATCTGGACTACTTAGTGTATTAGTTACTAATGTGTTTTTTTATTTTTCATCTTTTTTATTATTATTAGCTTCTAGTCACTATGTTAATTTAATCGTTTTTAACTTCTTTTTCTAATTTTGTCTGTCAATCGTTTCTGTATTATGTTATATATTTTACTGCTATTTTAAAACTGTGTTTTATAAAATAATGTATTTAAATGTTGATTTAATATTGTGTAACTATCGGCAGATATTTGCTGCACTATTTTGTTTATAGTTTGTGTACCTATCTCGTAATTGGTAACCACGTTACTGTGGGATACTGTAGTTAAATGAATAAATAAGTATATAAATAAATATTGCAATGTTGGGACATATATTTTTATAGTGGTTAACCTCCTCGTTAAATTATTTAAAGGGCAGCTTTATAACAGATGTGTATAAAATAAAAATGTAAAAGAGAGAATTTAAATTTGAAAACGTTGGATAAAGGATTACTCGGTTATTCATTTATAATTAAAAGGAATAAATTGAACTGTTTTATAAAATTCCCCATCCACTTTAAAACTTTGTTTCATGTAAATGACTCCTGCATAAATTCTAGATGTCCCCTTACAGTTTAATTTTGCATACCTTGAGGCAAGCTATTAGGCTATACTTTATGCGAATTAGTGATAATATCGATAACTAAGTCAGGTATACCTCATTAAATGATTTCTTATTATTTTTTAGAAATTGGCTTTTGTACTTTTGCAGTTTTAAGAAAATTTAAGCAACTCGGTATACCCAGAACTGTGGACCATTTTCAATCTACTTATATCGAGCCAGAACATATTTAAACAAACATAACATAATATGTAAGTTTTTAAAATCTTATTTTTCAAATAGGATCCAACATAACATATAGTATACCCTGGTTGCAATTTTGTCCAAATATCTGCTACTTTGAGCGTTTCTCAGGGATCAATATGAGGACCCCTTTTTTGTTTTATTCGTCAATAATATTGTCGATAACCTAGCAGGTTCATATGTATTAGATGCCGATGATTAAAATTTTTTTGCAGAATTGCAATTATTGATGACTGTCTCGAATTGCGGTAAAATTTAATTACTGTCAAGGACTGGTGCATAAAAAAATAATTTACCTTTAAATATCAAGATATGTAATGCACTGTCGTATTTCGCCAAAAAATCTTTGATATATTTTGATTATTCTATCGATAATAACATACTTTTAAGACCCTAACTTTCTGTGGTTTGGAGTTACTTTTAATAAAAAGTTGCCTTTAACAATCACATTACATATACTGTCACAAAGACCTACAAAGCTCAAGAATTTATTTTCAGAAATAGCTTTCAGAATGTTGATATACTGAAACTACTACATACCACCTTTGTCCACTGTAATTCAGAATATGGGTCAACCACACGATGTTCTAAATATTCTACATATTGATAATTTGGAAGAAATTCAGCGCAGATTTTTAAAATACATTTCCATTTATTTGGTGAAAATCATCTTTTACTAGTGGGCAATCGCAATTAAAGCTTAATCACTTCTTTTCTGTGATACAAATTTATAAATAATTAAAAAGTGTGTGTGGCAACTTCATTTAATTTTCAGTTAAGTAATGTGAGAGGACTTTGTACCTTATTTAGGTATTATTTTTAGTATTTATTACTATTTATAAATTAATTTCACCATCTCTGTTGGAATACTTTGGTATTTTAATTTTCATTATACCATTATCAGTATTTATAACTTATAACAATCTAAATTGCGTAATTGACAGTATGTCCTGCAATATCTAGTCAATTAAAAAGTTGAATTATTTCTTCGCTTCTTTTTAATTGGTTCCATGTTGTTATACTTTTCCCGATAGTTTTTTACTTTCTCAGTAATCTATTGATAGATAAAGTATTCGTGTCGTGAATGGACATTTTGAGATATGATACTAGAACATTTATCCCAATCGGCATGCCGTTTGCGTGTCTGTGAGTCTGTATGTCTGTGTGACTGTGTCGTTGATCACTGTTGAGCTGTCATTTTCTCAAACACGCCTCAACATAGAAATCTGTAACTTTACATATAATATCTGGTGGGCCGAGGAAGAACCCTATTGAATATCATTGAAATTGATCCACTAGGGAGGGCACATCTTACGCGCTTAGTGGCTTGAAACCAAGGAGTTACGTGTTCGAATCCTGGCTAGAGCATCAAATAAAAAAATGTGAAATGCTGTTCTCATGATTGCAACTCGAGGAATTCATTGGTCTGATCAGCGCGTGCAATTTTATTTCCAAAATCGTGACGTATTGATCATGTGGCCGATGCGCGTTTCAACGTATTTTCAGCAAGGCTTGGCGCAATGCTCTTAAAGAAATTCCCTGCATTATTTAATATAAGCAAATGCTTATTAAACATTCTTAGACTGCTAATTCTAGTATAAACTAAAATTCTACCAACTTGCATATTTTCAGATATACAGGATGAACCCTAAAATGCAAGACAACGGTTGTATATAATTAACAATTATATCAGCTGGATTTCTGAAATTGATATTAGCCCTCTTCTCTTACTTGGTTTAGGCGGGCGATATTTAATATTTATCATAATAGTAATTTATTGTATAAGTAAATCACTTAGAATAACAATTATTTCTCAAGGTAGTTGTTTCAAAAATTTTTAGAAAAATATTAGTATATTATGTTATATAACATAATATACTATTGTGTTACATAATATAATATACTATACTAATATACTATGTAATATAATATGATATACTAATTTTGTTAATAATTGTTATTCCAAGTGATTGACTTACAAACCAAATGGAACTCTTATTCAAAGCGGTTTACAATAAAAAAACTACAAATTCCAGTATATTGGGTGTATTAAATTAAGGAAAACCAGATTAAGTATTACAATAACAGAAATCATTAACGGAAAAATCACTTCGTTACAAATTGAAAGTTTGACAGCACCTCATATTTCATTCAGACATAAATAAAATCACAGTATTAATGTTCTAACCAAAGACATGAGTTCGAAAATCCAAAGGTTCCCTTGATTGTGTTTTTTGTTGATCGATCTCATATAAGATGAAAATATGATTTAAAAAAAAAATATAGTTTTTAGACGACTCAAATGATATTTAAATTTAAAAATAATTCTAAGAAAGATATTTGTTAATCTCAAGAAAATTGACATATGTTTCATATAAAAAATAATAATTCACGTGAAGAGTATTTTGTTTTAATTCAAACCATACCCCTACACTTCAAACATATTTTTTTTCATCATTTGAGTTTTGGTCTTATTTATTTGACAATCATGATGATGTTATAAATACAGTTTTGGTAATACATTTTATTAATTTTTTTTGTTCAATTTTAATGTATTACTTGTGTTGTGTATTTTAAATATCCGACCCTGGAAATGAAGTTTGTATCTGTTGGATATTGTATACCAAATAAAAATAAAATAAAGAATGTACCACATGTAAGCTTACAGACTCGACTTTAATATTCTCTTTGATTTTTGTATTTCAAATACAAAAAAAAATCATTATTATTATTGTTTTCTGTAGTCGGCTGCTCCATAATTTTCAACAGAAGTAGATTAATTCTTGAAGTAAAAATGGAACGTCAAAAGAATATTTTGATTTGAGTTAAGATTAAGGGAAAAGAAATAAAAACTGAGAACAAAAAGTAAACAGGATCGTGCATACATAATACACATAAAAACTTTCTTTGTCAGGAATTTATGGCGCCTGAGGCTTATAGTCCTTTATCAAAAAGACTTATATTAAAACATAGAGTTTCTGAGAAATAAGTACGGTAAATTTTAATTAAACCAACTTTTATACCCAGAGAAAGGGGAAATGTAAGCCCATTTTTAATAATATAATGGTCTTGAAATAATGTGCAGAAATTTTATTTACAAAAAAAATAAGCAGAGAGAGGAAACTAGACCGAAATCCAGAACTGGTAGCTACCACTACCTCATATGGTTGACAGAAGCACACGTAGACAAATAGAAGCAAAAGTATAAAATAAATAATAAAATACATAACATTTGATACAATGTATTATTCAGAATGACTGAAGTCGGCCATCGCATTAGCTTGGAAAACATGTTAATGAGACGATACATAAAGTACATGCCCTGTCCAGGAGTCTATACCCCCTGATTGCGGGGAATAGCAGACTAAACAGGGATAATAAAAAATTAATTTACACTATGATAGTGAGACAGGCCCTAGTATATGCTGCGCTGGTCTGGTGTTCTGTGAGCGCGACTATGTTACACAAATTGCAGGTTCTGGAAAACAAATTCCTTCGTTTCATAACTAACTCAACAACATATACCCCCATAAGAAAATTACGTCAACTTTGCAACGACATCGTACCCATAGTGGATTATATTAGTGATACCTCACAAAAATTTTACGAATATAAACTCTTTGATTGTCCACTAACAGCCAACATTGCACAAATAAGGGAGTATAACGCGCCATTTCGAAAAAAAACATAAACTACCGTACTAAACGTTACCAATTTTCAGACAACATATTTAGAACACATTCCTCCCACATAAAAGGGACACCAAAATTCAAAATTTGTTCTTACCTTTCTCTTCTTGCTGGATTGCTGGAACTAGGTAATGTATGCAATTGCTAAGATGTGAGCGCACTAGTCATCACATACAAGAATTAAACTGGGTACAAATGGACGAATGACAATGAATGCATTTAATGTGTTTTGTGTTCAAAATTGTAACTGATAAAATTTCTGAATTCTTACATAATAAAGTAAAATTTAGGTATGAAGTGCATGATCGTATAATGAGAAATAGAACTAAATTAGACATTCGACGACATACAACAACAATGTTTCAATCAACTTTCTCTTATATTGCGCCTAAAATGGCTAATACTATACCTGAAGATTGTTTTAATACGGAAGTAGCACAATTTGGAAGATATGCTAAACGTGAAAAACTGTACCTATTAGTGTAAATACTTAGTATCTTCACTTTTCGAAATATTTTTATGTCATAATTAGTAATACAATCTGACATTTTCTCTTTATTTTCTTTTTACTGAATGGTTCAGGGTGAACTTGAAAATTGTCTATTGGACAATACTCTCACCTTAATTTGTGTCAATTAGCAAATTGTAATGTTAAATATGTACACTAATTAAGTGGAATTTTTTTCTACATTGTATCATAAATTTCTTACTATTCTCATAAATTCAATTACATGTTAAGGCGTAATATTTATGGTGTCAAATTACCTTTCCTAATATATAATATCTGATAGTTTTTTTTTGTGGGGATTTCGGTCAGGTATAACTAATTTTATTATTTCTTTCTAACGTTTCGGTTTATTACACCATCATCAGAGAACTACATTAATATAATATAATATTTTAAAAACATAGTTAGTAATAATATTACAAAAACAGACATAACAAAGAGCACTGTGGACTATATACGCACTGTCGAGTGGTAAAATGATTTTACATTTTTTTTCTGTGTAGCGTAGCGAATCATGTGATAAACGTTCCGCGAAATTAACTAACCACAAATAACATATTGGGAGCTTTGTATAACTAACTCTACGCGGTCATAGGGCAAGGCTAACTGCGGAACAGGGGAACACGTGCTTAGTTGGCTGTAAATTATATACGTCAAATCCCGACTTCTCGCACACATCCTGTTCTCACAATCTGTAATATATACAGCCAATGTTACAGGTATATAAATATAAAAAAATATATATTTCTTTGACCGCCTCCTAAGTCACCAAAGTAACCTCCAGAAAATCTTAAGAATTAGTTTCGTAAACTCAGGTAAACCTACACATATCAATTAATTTAATTATATAAAGGCATGATTTTTTTCTATATAACTGCCGGCTGGCAAATATTTTCGCTACCTGGAGATTAATCACATGTCCTTTAAACCTTGATAGAATTGATCGACGTGTCATATAAAGGGGTTTTCCAGCCCTGTTATTTTTTTTAATAGATCATAATTTATTTAAAGTAATAAACCAAAATTTATAATATTATATAGGTATATATATTAAATCAATACAAATTTGGACTCTTTCTCTCCGTGCGGGGAAGTGAGTAATTAACTAGAATAAGGTTCAAATCAAACTTAAAACTTGACAAATGCATAGGCAGTTTCTCTTCGCAAATTTAATCATTAATACACGTTCAATACACTGAATGAATTTTGTTAGGTGCCACCTATTTTTTATGAGTTTTTTTCAAAGTTCTGGCTAGCTGAAAAGCCACTGTTACAGTTAAAAAAAGGAAAACTTGTAACGATTCTAAACAGCTTCTCGTTATATCAATTATTTATGTCCACGAAAAAAAGTCAAATAAACACTATTCGTAAAGTTCACGAACAGCGACAGATTTGCAAATCTTTAACATTAAGTCATTAGGCGCTCCTCAGCAGCACCTCCAGCCCTCGTTGCTAGGTACCTAGTTACTTTATAATTTAATGAATAAGATCTTATCAGCGGGTAGGGTACAGCTCGCACATCTTTTTATTCTTACTCCCAAAACTTCAGAAATCGTCAAGGTTTCAGCTCAACTCAACTGCAGAATGCAAGACATTCTATCTCCTACAGGACACGGCAACATACCAAAAAACTCACACCACCTCTCACTATTGAAGCTCAGCATTATCTCTTAAATACAACGGAAAGGCAAGGCAACATATTTGAACATACATCACCACAGATCCACCATAGGCCGTGGCTACAGCCTGTCTCCAAGATACCTCGAAAATGCCCACCTCGGACTGCGGCTCAGCAGGGCCTGCTTTTCACGTGCCAAAAGCACAGCCCGAAAACATCGAAGAATCTGTTTGCGCACCTGTTACAAAAACGTCGGGCACAATAAGAAAGTCCAGTAGCGTCACGATACATGTTTTTCGAAAATGTTTTAATCGAGTCTGGAGTTTAAGGTATACTCGAACCATTTTATTTAATTTACAACGAATGCGATCCAAATTAATTATTTCTAAAAATGGACTGTTAGTCTAATATACTTTTTATTTTAATCTACACTAATTTCCTGAATACCCAATCATTCATTTATTCCAATTTTGTCTTTTTTAGGATTCTTCCGGTTTTCCGGCTGCAAGCTTACTAAAAAGGAAAACTACATCTACATAGAGACAAGAAAATCATTTACTGTTCTTCGGCGGTGACGGCTAAAATAAAATTTAACGAAATTTTTTTCTAAATGGACATTTCGAATTACACCTGTTTCTAAATGATCAGAAACTACAACAATATGTAATTGCTAATTAGAAATCACAGCAGATATCAGTAGCAACACAAATTCAAATCCCCATGAACAAATAATTTGCTCGTCATAAAAATTGTTTCAATAAAATGAAAGTTAAAATTTAATAAAACAAGATAGATTTATTGGAGTCAAAATAGAACAAAAAAGGTTTAGTGCTATATCCCCCAAAAAAAAACAATTATGCAGCTACGGACACGTGTTTCGGAGTTATTGCCCCTCATCAGCGTAGCGTAGCTAAGGAATTGGATCTAGGATGGAATAGATCAGGAACAAGAACTAAAATAAGTAAGAGTATTGCGGAAAATACAGTGGTATTTTGCAGCCTTATTTTAGTTCTTGTTCCTGATCTATCCCATCCTAGATCCAATTCCTTAGTTGCGATATGCTGATGAGGAGCGATAACTACGAGACACGTGTCCGTAGTTGCATAATTGTTTTTTTTGGGTTATGGCACTAAATCTCTTTGTTTTAAAATTTAATATTTGTTAGCAGAGAACTAAAATTTAAACATCTCCTCAATGCCACTATTATGTGGCGATTTGTTTATTTTATAAATAATTTTAGGTAATTGTAAATATCCGTACAGACTATTAAATCTATTTAATTATTTGACACCAAATTTAATTACTTTGTTTGCAATTTTCCAACACTGAATAATTTTCCCAATTATTATTAGTGAATAACGGTGCGTGAATAACGAACATAATTTATGAAAAGAAATTATTCCATATTGTTCCGCATGATAATTTGAGTTGTCGGTGTTCCAAACTGGGGTCGCATATTTTATTTGTTAATAGAATTTCAGTGTGCATTTATCTTTTATTAATTCGTATTATTCTCTGGTTATCTGTCACGTTTGGGCGTGTTTCCCGTAGCTTGCAAAATGACATTCACGTGTTTTGTTATTAAATAATACATGAAATGATGGTGAGTTCCAACGCCGTGGGGCATGTCGACTGCGCTCGTAATAAACAAGCCCCTATGGCAATACTTACTCAAACGTCTCTCTTTTATCACAAATTAAAACGACAAAAGTAAGAAATAATTAGTTGTTGGCTTTCCAAACAGACCATGGCGTTCTCTGTAGTTCGCGATATTCCCTTAGGATGAAAACTCAACACCTGTCACTTCAGAAGAATGTCAAACAAACTGCTTGAAAGAAATTAGGGTTAATTAATACGAAGGGGATCATAAGCAGTAGTACAACAATAATTTTAATAATTTAAAGCGTGTAATTTTAATTTAAAGGGAACTTTTGAAATCCTCAAATAATTTCGTAAAATAAACTTTTAATTCTTATAAAATTGGTCTTTCACTTGATTGTAAATACTTCTGAAAGACAACATCTTTTTTCTTAGAGTAAAGAACAGTTTGGTAATTCTCTAATCAATTACCAAAGTACGAGTTAGGCAGAGAATGCTGCCTAACTCGTCGAACTACACGTACAACACATACATACCTACCAAATAAAAAAATTATGAAAAACAAAATAAGACCAGCCCATAGAATGAAATTAAAATAAAAAATTTATATTAGCTTTTAACCTTTGAAAAAGTCCGAAAATTCGGACGAAACGTATGATAAATTGTCCATATACCTGGCTGGAAGTCCTCTGAAAAAAAAAAATAGGAAATAAAGTTTTTTCGGTTTTTTATTGAAGAAATAAAAATATTTTATATATTGTGATGTATGTTTTTGTACTATTTCGTTCGCTTTAAATTCTTTTTTTATGTATTTCCTTATATTTTGTAAGCTTAGTGCTACACATTATTATTAAACTGTTAAATGTCGTTCACATATGTACATTGCATATCTAAGTGATAACTAATAATAAATAAATAAATAAATAAAATAAATGGAAATAAATTTTATTAACACTGGTACACTTTATAAAAATATGTACAAAACTCACCTTCTTAAGCAGATTTATGAAGTAGCTTGGTTGTCGTTATCACAAACTTGAGTACTTCTATAATAACTGTGTAGCATCAGATATGTTTCTACAGTTGTCTCAGTAAACGATGTTCGCTGTGGTGAAAAAATATGTTTGTATTTTGAAAAAGACCGTTCGACATCTACGGAAGTAATACAGGCATAAGTAAAACACTCTGTGAACTCACTTAACGCAGCTGTAGATGCACCATCACAAATTTGTCTTAATTTGGTAAAATCAGGATCTTTCCGTAATACACTCTCGAATTTTTCAATAACGGGCTTATTTTTTGCGTCATTTATAGTCTGTAGATGTGTATTTACGTCGTCCACTATTTGCAGCGATTCCACTAACGACAACGAAGTATTTTGCAATTTTTCTGTTGTGTCATGTAGTCCTCTATAATTGTTATAAATAGTTTTTAAATCTGATTCAAGGGAAACATCTTGAAAGCTTGTCTGGCTTTCCTTAATAACTGCAGCCTAGTTAGAGTTGAACTGTAGTATCACAGCTTTTATTTGTTGAAAATATTTAGCATAATAAAAAGCTGCCTCAACCACGTTCCCCAACGTGTAAGAATCAGCTCTGGTGGTTCAGGAATACCACGACACAGTGTGTGAAATGCTCGAAGCCGTAGAGGAGATTTGAGAAATAATTTTTTTGTATTTACTATTAAAGCATCTACCTCTGGAAAACATTTTCGAATCGCTTCTGCTACAAGATGGAACGCATGCACTTTACACGTAACATGTAAAAACCTACAATCGTCTCCTTGAAGAAAGCGGCCCACCAAACGCATTGTCGCAGCACCGTCGGTCGCAAACATCAACACTTGTTGACAGTTAAAATTTTTCGAAAGTCTCCAACACCACCCGCGTAATTGTTTCGCCAGTACACGCAGTTAGTCTTTTGCTAGCTAGTAAAAGTGGAAATGTTGGTTTAACAGGGTCGAGTGCACGTACTATAACATTTAAAACAGATTTTTTTTTTGCAATCTGTCGTCGCGTCAACACATAACCACAGCCATGTATTTTTTAATGCACATTTAATCCTATTTATAATGTCTTCACGAACACTTGGTACATATCTATGTAACGATGAACGACTTGGTAAATCCACCTGGGGATTGTATTTATTCCAGAACTCCCGAAATGCTGGTTTATCCAATATGCGCAGGGGAACATCACAGGCAATCAGCATTAACAGTAAATCAAACATAAACTGAGGTTCCAAAGAAGACACGCCATTTTTTTTATTTTTATGCCGGTTACTATTGACATGAATTTTGCAGCCGTATTTATTCCAGCACATTAAGTCTTGATCACAAACTTTACAAATTATTTTACACCCATCATAGAATAAATCCGGAAATTCACCGATAAATTTATCCACTTTATCAGCGTACGGTTGTTTTCTACTCTTTACGCTTAACATTATTTATTATTTATTACTACTCTATGCATCGACCGACAGATAACAACTGAAGTGTGTCGTGTCATCGTCATCGTAAACAAGCGCGCGATGGCATTGGTATTGCGCCCGACCCTAAATCTACCATCGCTTGGCCAGGCTTAGTAATAAATTAACAGACACAGGTTGAACTAAATAAGATAAAACACATGTATCATCTCTAACATTCCAACGATACAGATCTGTGTCGTTGACGTTAAAGACCGTTTATGTGTTTTACACTATACTATTTATTTTATTTATTGTAATAATACATTGCTGTTGTTCGTTATCCTGTAAATCGTACCAGCGTAAAGATAACACAACAAATTATAAATTATTAATATCAATTTGTGTCCTTGAAAGTGTGACTGTTTTTAGTATTATGTTCCTCCCCGTAGAAATTCATCTTATTCGCATTCAGAGGTCCAACTATTTAAAAATTAAACCCCTATCTCGTAAAGTTCTCTCTGGGGAGTATGACATGAAATATTAACTAACTAGCATGACCCATACTATCACTTTGCCAGACATAAAAAGGTTGACTTATCCCTGTCTTCTGGAATCTGTAGTGGAATTGAAAATTTTGATACTAACTTTTTCTGACACGCAGTTTTATTTCATTGTTGTTTGGTGTAATTAAATAAACTTAAGATAAATATTGTTTTAATGATAGCTAATCCACTAAACATAAAGTTTCCTAAACGTTTCTGGAGATTTAAACTATGAATTCTAAAAATATAAAGTTGTTGATAGTCCAATGGTTTTAGAGTAATCTACGCAAAATTTTCGAATGTAACTTTAATGAATGAAGAACATGATCTCTCGTATTTTACAAGAACGTTTCCATTATATGCAGTGGCATTGCAATAAATTATGTCCTACATATTTCCATAAAGTTTACTAGAACTGGAGTGTAATGGTTTCCTTTAGAGGCTTGAATATATACTTGTTTATCATTGAAATTAAAAAATTTATATTTATCTTTGTATAGGCCTGTTGCTGTATAAGATAAACAGTAGAAGTTTATAAATTGCAAATCTTTTACAACTTCAACTTCAAGCTCAACTGCAACTGCTGCGAACTAGATCATAAATCCAATTGATATCACTGTCTACTACTATTTACGGTGATAAGCTATATTTTAAAACCATCTGTTAAGTTTTGTTTTGTTAAATAACTAAATTTTTGACTACTAAGGTAAGAATTAAATCTGACAATCTATCTAATAAAAAATCATATAATAAGCTTTTAGATTTGGCAAAGAACTCAGATTTTCTTAATTAGAGAAATTAAACTCTCAAGAAAAAAGAACTATATTTCAAAAACGTCACCAACACTTACACAGTATGTACGTATAATGATTATTCATTTTAAGTTAAATAATTTAACATGGCATAACAAAACATGTTATGTTTATCCATTAGTTAGAAAGTGGTAGATATATTACCCAATTTTTATCCTTTATCCTATTATTCCCAGTCCCGATGTGGTCAGCATGAATTATTTCGGTGGTGAAAGAAAAAAATCCTAGATCTACTTGGTACTGATCCTATTATATTAAACACTTGAATTGTCTGATATAAATGTCACTGTAAAACTCTTTCCTCGATATTGTTCGTAGAACAGAAATAGTCAGTCCCTATGATGTATCCTCTTACGTTATAATAACAGGGCTGTAGTGTTATAGCCAACAAGAAATAGAGATTTTTCAAAAAGGGGGGTTTACGATTGGATACGAGTTTGAACAAGTATATTATAATAACATAAGAGAATACATCATAGGCCTGATTGCCAGTATCAATTAAAATGTGCAAACATTTCAAAATATAATTTATTGCTGCAAATATTTGTAACTTATAATTTTCAGTGGGAACTGAACTAAACCAAGGTATACATCTTATTTTGTAGAACTTTTGTAACTTTCCAAAATTATCTCCATAACTCTTAGTTTTTTGCGGACTAGAGTTAATATATGTAATATAACGTGGGCTTTCCTCGCTATTTTTGATTAATTTTATTTTAGTTCTCAAATGAAACAATAAAAAATAGAAAATACATATATTTATAATTTAACATACAAAAGCAAAAAGGCTCATTCAGGGCGTGGTCAACAAGTAATAAACCTTCATCAACTTAAAACTAAACACTGAAATCATATTATAGTTCACTTAAACAGTTTTTTATAAAGGGCGCCACCCGCCTTTCTTTATTGCTTATACATATATAATCAAAAAAAGTTACAACGCACTAATGCCGTTGAAAGGGGGAAAGAACGGTTAATTTTCATACAAGTTTATCGCACAGTTCAAGAGCAAAACTAAACTCTAGTGGGCTTTCTCCACCTCTAGATAGATAGGCAAATCAGCCTTTTGATGCCAATTTTAATCTGCAGATTTCCAGCCCAAACTCAGAGCGGAAGCTGTTTACTTTTTTAATAGGTACCTATTTTAATAATAAAAAAGAAGGGATCCTACCTTCTCACATAGCTTTCCTATGTCACATACCTCGTAACTCCTTTACCATAATAGCTCAACCAGACGAAATCTTGAGCACAATCTCAGCAACGTACACTACTACCTCGCTCAAAGGCCAACTCTAGTCTCCCATATAAAACATAAGATAACAGATACCAAAACGGAACACACATCCGCTCTCGGCCGTGGCTCGGCAGAGAGTCCCCGCGAAATCTAACTGCCCTCGTACCAGCGTTCCCCTTGTCCCCACACAGCGGTGTTCGCGCTGGTGCACTAAAGGTCCAGTGGTCGCAGAAATTATCAAAGATTTACAAGTTAGTAAAGTCGGTTCTAGAATTTTTAAGGTTGACCTCCAACCAAATTATGCAATTAGCATTAAACAAAACGCAAGTTAATTATATCTAAAAATGGACCGTTATAGTAAAAGAAACTGTTCAGATAAACACTATGTTGGAGGAGCATCTATTAACTCCTTAATTCCTTAAAACTCAAAGGCCAATAGTCCTCAGGGAAGGCATTATTGACAATGTATTCCATAACTTTGTGACTCGTGATCGAAAAGATGTTTAGAAAGTGACTTAACGACAATTATGGAATTTCTATGCTCTCTCTAGTGACATACCTAGTTGCTCGAGATGGACCCAACTTTTGCTGAGCAACCTCCGTGAAAATAATGTGAAACAGAAGTTCAGACCAGAGATAAGTGAGCCTAAGTTCTAACGAATTTATTTTCTTTTTTCGCTACTTTGACTTACTTTAATTATTCAAATAAAACGACAACAAAAAATACATACATATATTGAGAATACAAAACACAAGAGGGTCAGGGCGTGGTTAACAAGTAATAAACTAGGTACAACATACATGAATTCAACTTCAGAAAATCTGGACATAATTCCACAAACCAAGTTTGTTTTAGGGCGCCACCCGCCTTTCTTTTTCGTTTTGATAGTTCACTTTTTAAAAGTTTAAAAAAAATTTTAAACGCACTAATGCCATTGAAAGGGGGAAAGAACAGTTATTCTTCACTAAAGTGTCTCGCACAGCTCAATAGCAAGTTAAAAAAGTCTAGGGGGCTTTTTCCACTCTAGTTCGGTGGACAGGCACATCAGCCCGTTGATGCAAACTGAATTTCAAATTTCCAGCTCGCACTCAGAGCGGAAGCTGGCTATTTACTATTTAATAGGTACCTATGAGACAATAATTAGAAGTAAGATAACCTTACCAGCTCATAGAATATCTTTGTTAGGCTACATACTTAGTAACTTCAGAACCATAACTTTCAGCCAGACCAAATCTCGAACGTAATGCCAGCAACGCACACAACTAACTCACTTCAAGCCCCGGTCTTGTCTCTAAAGCAATAAAGTATAACGTACTCAAACACAACGTAACAGACCATAAAGACACACATCCTCTCTCGGCCGTGGCTCGGCAGAGAGTCCCCCCGTCTTAGTACAAGAGTTCCCCCTTTGTCACCACACACCGCAGTGTTCGCGCTGGTGCACTAAAGGTCCAGTGGTCGCTTAAATTATCAAAAATTTACAATTTAGTTAAGTCGGTTCTAGAATTTCTAAGGTTGACCTCAAACCAAATTATGCAATTAGCATTAAATAAAACGCAAGTTAATTATATCTAAAAATGGACCGTTACAAAGTTAGCCACCATTCGTATGGCTCGATTTTTTTTTTGGGAAATTAATATTTTTAGTTTTAATTTAGTGAATAGAGATTAATAAACTAAACAACAAACGAGGAGAACATCAAAATGTATAATAAGAATAGAACAGAGCCATCAGGGTAAAAGGATCCAGCTAGGATGGAATATTGTTATTTGTTTCTAATGGGGAAAGATGATACGGTGCAAAAATCTACAAACTTAGTTTTCCGTCATCTGATCTACCGATTAGAGATTATCTTTTCAATTTTTAATACGTCAGTGATGAAAAAATTAATTTAAGATGATGTTAATTTGTGAAAATCCATTTTGAAATTAAAATAATTATAAAACACTGTTTTTTACTTATTTCGTTATCACTTTATTTTGTTAGTTTTCAACTAGTTTCGTCATATTCGTACATTTTCAAGTAACTAAAAATAGGTATATAGAAATATTCTTTAGATATAATTTGAATACCTAATTGTAATTGTAATTGTGATTGCGATTGCGATTGTGTTTCTGATTGTGATTGTGGTTGTGGTTGTGGTTGTGGTTGTGGTTGTGATTGTGATTGTGTTTGTGATTGTAATCGTTTAATGTTAATTGTGGTTTTCCAGATTATTATGATATGAATTCTAGCAAATAGTAATTTAAAACAAGGATTGCTCACTTCTTTTCAGTAACTTTCTTTTAATAAACATTTACTTGCTTCTAGAACATAAAATCTATAGGTGAGGGTCAAAAACTTGTATCATTATCAAAATAAGTGTATCAAAATTAGTACCAATTAGTTCATTTGCTGTTTTGAATGTTTATTAATAACGAATAATTTTTTTACCCACGCAATGGTATTTATTTTCATTAAAAATTGACAATTATTACAGGTTATTATTAGTCAAACGTTTAGCTTATCAAGATGGCACATTATATTTTACAGCTTGATTAATCAATATATTTCATTATGTGTCCATTCATATGGTTGCGGTTGTCCTGATTTATGTACAGAGCATTATTTAATTAAAGTTATTTATACCGAACACAAAATTAAACTGTGTTTTATTTTTATAAAAATTTTTGTATTGCTAATTAATTTTTGTTTACCGAACACAAGATAAATATATTTTTTATTTTAACAAAATATTTTGTATGGCTAATTAAATGTTTTACCACGCACTGTGGCGGCATATAGAGAGTGGAGAAGGTAAGGGTGCCTAGTGGGTTTTATATAAGTATTTGGAAAAGCATTTTTTGTGATATTTTTGGAAAACCAATAGAAATAAATAGAAACGTATTCTTGTAATCTATGGCTAAGATGCATCGTTTTCAACGAAATCGATAGATGTGATTTTGAAGCCATCATTAGAAAGTAATTTCCAGGTTTAATGAAATTCGCTGCCAAAAAAAACTGCTGTTTGATGATGTGAAAATATGGACAGAGTGGAAATGCAAATATGATATTTGTGAAGTGTTTACGTAAATGTTGAACTTAATATTTACTTTATGTAAACGTTTAATACGAAGAAACAAAATAGTATCACAATCTCAAACATTGAAAATAATTGTTTTCAGTCTAACACTGATGTAGTTTTCCATGAAACACCAAAACACTATATGTTGCACTCGACTCACGTTTCGCCAACCAAGTTGGCATCATCTGTAGATGATTAAAACTATTTTAATCAGTATATAGTTTTTTGGTGTTTCGTGGAAAACTACGTCACTGTTATCTTCACATCAAAGGTTCCAACCCACTCCAGGACTGTTTTCAGTCTAATACAGATATAATTTATCTAAAAATAACATAAAAATGCGTTAAATTGGACCACCGTATTGTAAATTTTCCATTCTCAATCTACGTTTATATTGTAAAATTGACTTTGACCGAAATTTAAAAATTTCTCTGGCCAGATACTTTCAATTATTTCTTACGATTCCTGTAAACTTGCAAAAGTCTATTGTCGTTGAAAATAAACTTTTGTCTGACTCAAATCGGGTGAATTTGATGGCCACTGATTTTCTGCTACATGGGCCGGTACATTTAACCTTAAAACACTTGTGCTCTCAAAGTTCAGTGAAAAGAGGCACTATCTTATATGGGAGAGAAAATTATTTCTCAAGTGCGAAATGTAATTGTTAGTACTTTCTATCAGCGGGCCTGTTAAACATAAACGACTTTTTCCACTCCAAATAGTCCAACAAAAAATATTAATTTTTTTGCTAAACCGTGATATTGCGTGATATAAAATATTTAACCATCAACCAACATTTCTATGACTGTTTTCTGTCCTCTTTTTCTATAATGAAATTCCTACTCGATATTTTACTTTCTCATAAGTGACAGTTATGTATTCGTGAAAAAAATTTTGAAAATTTTTATTGCATTTTTGGATGAATCTCGACGAATTCTGATGATACACAAAATTTTAGACAGAAAAAATATCCTGTCTGTGTGTTTGTGTTCGCAATAGCAGCTACAGTTTTTGTGATAAAGCTTTCAAATTTAGTACACACATTCTAGAGGTCAAGGAAGAGATTGAGTTCGCTGTTGAGCAAAATCGGTCTAAAAAAAAATATTAGTGACATTCCACCAATGTGACTTTTTGTAACGTCAAAAAATGTGACTTTTTTTGAAACGTCAGTGACTTTTTTTAACGTCAAGTGACCTTTGAAACGTCAAAATGAAACTTTTTTGAAACGTCAAAATGCGACTTTTTTGAAACGTCAAAAAATGTTACTTTTTAAACGTCAAAGTGACTTTTGAAACGTCAAAATGTGACTTTTCTGAAACATAAAAAAAATGCGACTTTTTTTAAACGTCAAAGTGACTTTTTTGAAATGTCAAATTGTGACTTTTCGAAACGTCAAAAAATGTGACTTGAAACGTCAAAGTGAGTTTTTTGAAAAGTCAAAATGTGACTTTTTGAAACGTAAAAAAATGTGACTTTTTTGAAACGTCAAAATGTGACTATTTTAAAACGTCAAAGTGACTTTTTTTAAACATCATAATGTGACTTTTTGAAACGTCAAAAAATGTCACTTTTTTGAAACGTTAAAAATTACTTTTATTACGGTGAGGAAGTTCTGATCTCCAAGTAATTGGCAGCGGTTTGACACTTATAATAAAAATGCTTATATATTTTTTAATTAAGAATATTGAATAAATTTGTTATTTCTATTGTTCAACCGAGATAAGATATTGTACTCCCCCTGTTAAAAGCGAAATATAAAGCGTAGAGGCTTTTAAAATAAAAATGGTATACTGTTTTTACTAAATTTAAAAAATATGTGTCAGAAATGCTTACAATAATTTCTGCTTTATTTAAACAGAAGTAATATTCATTTGTCATTGTTATATATAACTCCAATAAATATTAAATAATATTTGTTTGATAGATTAAACAGTGGCAATTAATTACAATGTACATAATAATTATTATTATTTAGCAATTGTCATGAATGACTAATAAATTATAGAATATTTAAAACTAATGGTTTAAATAATAAATTATTATACGGCACGAGGCGGCGTGAAGAACATGAAAAATTTTTTTCTAATAAACGATTTTCATTAAAACCCATGAATTTATTTATAGGGGATTTATGTCTTCATTTTTTTGTTGTCGTATCTGAATTATGACGTTTAGAACTTTTTTATAAACAGTAAACCCATATTTTCTATGACTATTTGAAGAAGATTCTTTTTTACTTAAGATCGAATATGAATTTTATAGGGCATTAAACAGTTTTTTTGAATTTGGCTACTATGTTTTTTTCATGCTTATTTCCACGCCGTATACAACTGTATTAATAAATATCATATTGTTGTATAAGTTTCAAAACGGGGAAAAAATTAAATAACTACATTTTCACTAGATTGTGTACCATTCGTGAATATAAAATATTGTTTATTTCGTATATTCGCTACTTCTCTCTTGGGAGCACAGCAACGCTGTGTCAGTCCGATTAACCAACAAAAAGCTGTGCTAAAGAAAAAATGTTCTGATATCTACCTTTAATATTTCTACTTTGACAGGAGCAACAATAAAGTTAAAACATATTATAGAACGGATTTGTATCGGGAATCGGATTCAATAAAAACCTCTGAATATAACTGGGATATAATAGAAATCCTAATATAACATAAAGTCATCGATATTTTTTTTGTTAATTCTTGTATAACTAGTATATAAAAATTAAAACCGGTTATTACGAAAAAAAGAATAGAATAAATCAAGTCATGTGGGATTATAGTTAGTGAAAATGATACAAAAGAGGTTGGTAGTAAAAAAATAAACAAAACAAGTAAAAACATATTCGAAAAATAGACAAAATATTGCAACTAGTTTTAGTCAAAACCTCAGATAGTTGACAATATTTACACAAAACAATAATTAAAATGCAGATTGCAATAAAGCTCAGATTTAGAGACGTTGGTCATGGCGATATTCAAACTTTGTAAGTACTTTTATTACATAAAAATTAATATACAAAAAGAATATCTTGTTTAACACATTTTTCTTTTCCACCTTTTTTTAAGAAGAGCTGCGATAACTGGACTCCGGACAATTTCCTCTCCTCCGTGATTCTCGAGACCGGCTTCCCGATCGGCCTACATTTCCCATAGGAAAGGAGAATAGATATGCGTGCGCAGCGGGACTTAGTCCATGTTCCCTATTGAATTTAGTTTGTCCAAAAACATCGCAGTGCATAGATATGTAGTTGGTGCGAGGATAAAAATAAATAGTAACAACTATGTCAACTATTACAAAGGATGCGAAAGATTAGTACGTGTAGATATATGTGTTGATGAAGACATGTATTCATTAATGTTATTATGCGTATTTTAAGTGCTATTTAGAGTACACATCCATTGGTAATATGTAGAAAACGAGTGTTGCAAACCAATGCGAGAACAGTTGAATACCTTAACCACACTACAGGGGATTTCATGAAACGTTAAGACACTCGAGGTATGCAGTTTAATTGTTTCATACAAATGATTGTTATTGTCTCTTACCCCACGTTCCGGCCCTGGACACACGGAAACTGTCTGATGTCTGGCGATGATATTCGTATTAAATTTGTCCACCTAACAAGCTTCCTTACTACTAATATGCACACACACACATACACACACACGTACAGGTAAGTTTTAAATGCGTAGTTAAATTTTAACCCTCAGTATATTTCGTCGAGTACAATCGATTGGCACTGTCAAAAAATTTTTTTGAACAAAAGAAATGTTGAATTTCTGATACTTTTTCGTCCTCCATCAACTGACATTTTGAGGGTCACTGGATATCTCTCTAAACGCCGTTCACAGAAATGACGTAACTTATGGCAGTGTTGCCAGTGCCAGTTCGTCACAATTCTATTTTAAATTAGTACACAACTGGTAATATGCGGTTTGAATTAAATTCTAGAAATGAAATAAAATTGAAAATAATCATTTTATAAACAAGCATTTACTTTAACGAACGGAAAAGCAGATTTGTTTACTTAATACGTGGACAGCACAGAACATCAGCTGGCCACAAGGTCGATTCACTTCTGTCCCGTGAATCGATCGAAGTCTAAGTCTTAAATTATTAATTGTTATCTCATCTACAATAGAATTATTTTTGCACAGTTTAGTAAAATGTTAGTGAAATCAACAATAAATTCTGATAACAAAAACTTACACTCCTTTATAAATTAATTAAACCATACAAAATTTTAATACTGAAACAATTAATAAAAAATTGACATTCTGTACGTACCTAATTGAAAAAAATCTCTTCTACATCTAAATAAACCGCATACTATAGTACACAGCAAAAAGAAATCACTAATATTAATCAAAAATTAAGAACACTAATAACATGACCATTAAATAATATTAGTTTCCGAGAATTGCACTAATCATTAATAAAAATTTAGCGTTCCACGTAAGGCCATTTTCCTTGTTTAGCATTTTCATCGGCTTGAAAATATGCCTTTAACATATTCACCCACTCAGCATTAGAATAATTATTCGCCATTGTTATCACTACTTTTCATCAAGCGAACAAATTATGAATAATAAATAACGGTAACACAATAACTTTGAAAAACTTTGATCATTCAAATTTCAAATATGTGATTCCGAGCGCTGACATACGATGCGTGTATAAATGCATTTGAACGTGCAGTAAAAAGAGCATATAGGGTGTTGTATCCAAATCGTCCAACACCATCAGAAAATACGTTCGAAAATATTTACCGAAAGGTGAATAATACCTCAGTTTTAGTAGAAAAAAGCATGTAGTTCAAGCAAACCATAAAGAACAACTAGATATACTGCTTCATTTCGAAGGTAAGCCCATCCATATTTATTCGCGAATAGACTTTTTTGAAACATTGTATTATTTTCTAGAAAATTCTGAATGTAGTATAAATAACGCAGTCGATCAATTAGGTAAAGTTATTCCGGGGTGATCAATTTCCCTTCTGAAAATAGAGTTTGCAAATATTTTACAATGGTCTAGAAGTAATCTGGGTCGGCAGTGCATTTTTGTAACTTTTTTATCTGAATTTTTTTCAATTTTTTTTTGCAAAACTTCTTCATTCAATACTGGTAGTCCTGCCTTAAAATGTTGCTTGGGTTCCATGCTCCAATACTGAGATATGGCATAACCTAAATCCACCAGCCACCACTGGAAATAATATATAATATTAAATTAAAGCATGGTGCCTGGAAACGGAATAAAGAAAGAATTGATATATCATATAAAAATTATTGTAGCAATATCGAAAGCAATATTAACACTAATCGAAAAAAATTTTGGCAATTTTTAATAATAAAAAAATTTGTTCACCATATCTGACAACATGATTTATAATACTGAAGATGTACTCGGCTATGAGAATATTATTAATAAATTAGCTACACACTTTCAGGATTCGTATGTACAACGCGACAAAAATTATGAAAACCAAATAACTCCTTTAACTTCTGATAACATTCATATAAGCGGTTTTTCGGAAACTGATGTATTTGCAAGTTTAAAAAAATTAAAAATGAAATTTACCACTGGATTAGACAATATAATTGCCTTTTTATTAGAGACTGTGCCTGTGTATTCACATATCCTCTAACAATCCTCTTTATTTTCTTTTACATGAAACATTGCATTACGCCTTATCAGCATGCATTTATAAAAGGGAGACTAATTGTTACCAATCTGTTTTGTATCACGCAGTATTTAGCGAATTCTTTAGACGCCGGGCTTCAGACAGATGTCATTTATACAGATTTCTCAAAAGCATTCGACAGACTGGATCACAGTATCTGGATTTTCGCTAAATATGTTAAACTTTATTACATCGTATTTATCTGACAGGAAACAGTTTGAGCAATGCTATGGAGGCCAGTCTGTTGAAATAGATGCCAGTTCCTCAAGGCTCGAATTTAATACCCTTACTTTTTAATATATTTATAAATGATATATCTAATTTAAATTGTAAATACTTATTATATGGGGTTGATTTAAAGATTTATTCTATTATTAAAAATATTGAAAATTGTTTTACGCTGCAGAAAGATTTGGGAAAGCTTAATATTTAGTGCATTAAGAGTAAATTACCTTTGAACATCTCGAAGTGCAATGTTATAACATTTGCTAATAAAGTACAAACACTTAATTTTGACTATACTTTTAATAGTTTCGTAATTGCAAGGCCTACTGTCTTTCGAGACCTAGGTTAATACACACAAAACATAGCATACTTACTGTTCCAGTGTTGTAATTTATATGCATTCACACAGAGACAAATTTACATGAAATCATCTTATTATAATGATAAAGAACAAGTACAAATTCCACATCACAAACTGTACAAAACATAATGAAGCGGACTGTTGGGGGGTGCAAAATTTTATTATAAAATCGCACTTAAAAGAAACAAAAACTTTAATATGTTCTCCAGTTGTATAAAACAATTACTGATAGACTCTGTTTCAACCCCTTACTGAGTTTTTAAAAATGTGTATATGTTTTGTGATAAATATAGATATTATTGTTTTTACGGAGACATGTATATGCGGACGCTGGACATATTACAGTATGTTTATTATATTTTACTTATAATTTTCTACATTATACTGATGTTTCAAGTTTTTAGTATTCTTATTATTATTATTCTGCTGTTTTTTAGATTATGACAGATTAAATTAAAAAACAAACTATAAATCAAATTTAAAGCGTTTTCTGAAATAAATTCTGCATTGCCGATTCGCTATTTGTTCAATTCTAAAATTACGATTACACCATTTTTTTTATTGAAATCAAACTTTTTCAATAGCTCATTATAATTTCTCGAGAAATTCTTAACAAGATTTTTTTTCAACAACTACAAGATATAAAAGTTATAGGAAGTAAATAACTTCCTTTGACTAACAGCGTTTCTAATTATATTTGGCGTACAATTTAACAACCCCAACAGCAATATTTACTGTGATACTGTGAAGTTTGGCATTGTTTAGGAGAAAATGGAACTGTTTTAATTTTATACGAGTTATAATTGAAGTGTTCCTTTGTCTCAAATAATATACGCGTGAATAACAAATGATGCATTCCAGTGGGAATATTAAAAAACTTCTTCGCTTCGATCCTATAGTTGAAATAATGATCGTCTCGTTCAAAGAATCTAAAACGCTCGTCTGACCAATTGGTCTAATTATTGAAGAAAGCGAACTGCTTTTATCCTCCTCTTTTCCTGATATTCATTTCTACCTTGCCTCCGCCTGCAAGATATTCCTTTTATAGCTGCGTGTTTTTTTATTTATCTCATTTTTACATTTTATGATGGATAAAATTTATAGCCGTGTGTTTTATTCAATTTACCAACATTTTTATTTCAAGACGTTATGCACAGTAAATAAAATTCAATACCCATTAACGTCACTCTCTATAGACGATTTTTTATATCAACGAAAAATATTGCATTTGTATGGACGTAAATTTGAAACGTGAAAAACTGTACAAAAAACAAATGATCCTAAATAGGATATGCCATGCCATCAACCAATTTGAAAATATAACGTTTTATTTATTTATCTTTCTCGATGGTGAAAAAATTATCCGCTATTAATTCAAAAGTTGATAACGGACATACGGTGTTTTTTCAGCAGGTTATAAGGATTTTTTTCGTAAGCATTGTTTGAGGATTTCTTGTTGACTTTTTGCACGTCGGAAGGTTACAAAAGTGGATGGCCTATTTGAAACTCTTGTTGTAAACGCTCAAAGTCCATTGGTAGGACCGGTAATCGATCTAGCCGTCTGCCTATATCGTCCCATACTTATTCGATTGGTAAAAGGTCAGGTGATCTTGCGGGCCATTGCAGAACATTCACATAAGTATCTTGTAGATACGTCATACAGTATACCGGTTGATCCAGTATATAGAGCCATATTTATATCATTTGAACGGGCAAAGTTGCTTGTGGTCGTGAGGATACGTCATTTTTAATCCGACCCCACACATAAAAACAATGGGTAATAGGTTTGGCGATCTAACTGGTGATATAACAAAACCGTTTGTACCTCTCCAATTCTGTCAAAATGTATTGTTTAAATAATTTCTAACAGCAATCGCTTTATAAGTTCCCATTGTGTTGGAAATACATATCTCGCCACTTCAACAGGTTTTCAAGGCCAATACCTAATTATCATTAAAAATTGTTTAACAAAATACATTTTTTTATTATTATTTACAAGTCTATAGAAGAGAGACAATCTGCACATATTTTTTTCGTAAACAAAGCAACTAATTAAATATCAGGATGGTTCATCAAAGTTCCAATTTAAGAAAGTTGAGATTTCATTAAAAAACTGCTATCGTTGAATTTAATCAGTAATAAATCGTGTATAAATCAAGTATTTGGCAAAATAATATTTTATAGGTTTATAAATCGATTTCAAACAGTTTAACCAAGTTGTAAGCCTTCCATGTTGTGAAAAAAAAATTGCAACCAAAATAATATATAATAGTTGGGATGTGTGGGTAATATGTGTGTATATATCACTGGCGGTTCTTCTATAGGGTCATTTGGTCAATGACCTCCCACATACAAATAAAGAAATAGAGCTATTCATTTTCTGAAGTTTAAAAATATATATATATATATATATATATATATATATATATATATATATATATATATATATATATATATATATATATATATATATATATATATATATATATATATATATATATATATATATTTAATATTCTTAAAAAATGAATTAAAGTTTCTAGTTCATTCTATGAACAATACTATTCAAATATCGATCATTACATTATTCATTTATAGAATTTAAAAATCTTGGGTCAATCCACAACGTGTCCTCAAACCGGACCGGACCGAATTTACAACGAATTATAATGAAATAGACTTATGCGCGAATCATCAGAAAGCAAAAAAGACAGAAAACACTGGCGGGGACAATGTCCCTGACGACCCTGACACGGTAACGCACGAAGCTTAGTAAAGCCAGTCGCCAGTCAGCAGTCTTAATGTTGAGTAGGTACGCGTTGCTCGATAAATTCTATCGCGTTGTTTTTAATGTTTTTATTTGTGAACATTTTATTAGTAAATCTCTACTTGTCGTGAAATTAAGTAAAACAGTGTTTTTGGTGTTTACTACTAAATATGAGTGTTGTACAAAATATATTAAAACTGAAAGATGGACATAATAAAGTACAAGTAGTTTTTGTGTTTAGATACGTTTTAGACGGTGTTGTATGTGAGATATTTTGGAAATTTATTCAGCCTCAAGGAACGACATCGCAGCATTTGGCAGATGTAATTTTAAAAGAGTTAGAATGTCTGAAAATTAATGAAAGTCCTCAAAAAATTGAGAGCAAGTTACGATGGAGCATCAGTAATTAAAAAACGTTATCCTTCAGCAAATTTTATTCATTGTAACGCTCATCAACTAAATTTAATTTTACAAAAAGCATCAAGTCAGGATAAAAGCATAACATTTTTTTTCTAATTTACATAGCTTTTCTTCATTCTTTGGAAAATCGCCAAAAAAGATCAGCCGTGTTAGATAATGTTGTTAAGGTGAGATTATCCAAAGCGGCTCCAACACGATGGAATTTTAATACAAAGTGCATAGAGACTGTTTAAATCTATCGAACAGAATTATTAGATTGTTTAGAAAATATCATTGATAATGAATCAGAAAACAACACTCTAACCAAGCTATTGGTTTAAAAAACTACTTACAAAATGAACATTTTCTTCACTGGTTAATTTTTTTATTTAGTTATGCCTCATTGTAATATATTGTTCAATCAATTACAAAAATGTAATATCGATGTCATAACAGTAAATAAGTGTATTGGCGTTTTTAATAGTAAAATTGAAGACATCAGAAATAAAATTTTGAATTTGGAGGAGACATCCATGCAGTCTGCCCAGAGATGTAAAACGGAAGAATCAAAAAGGAGAATTTCATTAGAAGTTTGTGATATCTGAGATCAAAAACTGGTTTGGCTTCACTAATCATTTAGCAGTGTCTCAGTTATTTCACGCAGATCGATTTAAAGATTATAAAAATAGCTTTCCTCAAGATATGTTTAAATTAGTTAAAACGGAGTCTCCAGTCATAAATCATTTGAAACTTAAAACTGAATTAGAAGTATTATATAACCGAGAAGATTTTTCCAATAGTGGAGGTGCAGTTGCTTTGTTACAGCTTTTTATTAACAATAATTTGTGCAATACTTTTTCTGAAAGTGTCAAACTGTTAAAAATCTTGTATACTCTCCCTATGACTAGTGTCGAAAGTGAACGTTGTTTCTCCACCTTAAAAAGAATAAAGACATTTTTAAGAAATACCATGGGTCAGAAAAGGTTATCTTCTTTAGCAATGCTTACCATAGAAAGGGCATTAATAAAGAAGATAAAAGACTTTAATGAAAAAGCAATTGACCACTTTGCATCTCAAAAAGACCGGAGGATCGACTTGGAATTTAAATCACTTTAAAAGGTAGGTAATACAGTAAACCTTTCTAATTGACCTCCCTATCTCTTGACCCACGAACCGTCACTGGTATATATGTGCATATATTTGATTGTACCTACTTTCAAGAACTCATGTTATTTTCATTGGTAGTTTATCATCGTGTTTGTTTACAATCTAAATTTTATACTCTTCTTCGTACTCTGACTTGCCACAAATGTAAAAATTTATGTAAAGAGGTGAAATAAAAATATCTGTATATGTATTTTTACCTACAGAATTCAAATATGGAAAAATTTATAAGATATACCATTTAAAAATATAATTTTCAGCGTCCAGCGAAAGCGGAAATCGGCCATGCTAGATTTTTACATTATGTAGGCGAAAATTGCTTCTAATATAATCACACCAAATTGGAAAAGTATCTTCGCCGGTCCAAAAGATATAAATATGACTTTATATGCTGTGTCACTCGGTATATAACCAGGTTTCGATTGCTTCACGTCATTAAATTTTTTATAACTAAAATTAACTTGAGGTAGATATTTCAATGCGGAGAAAATGCCATTCTTCACCTCTGGATTTCTTTACTTTGCGGTCCTCAGGCATCTTCCGTTTTTATAACACTAACATTATAAAATTTCATGTTTCAAAACCTCATAAATAATTTCATACCTATATGACCGTATTCTATTCGTGAATATGAGGCGCTAGTGCTCACATTAAACGGTGTTTGTCATAATTAAGCCTGACCAAGCGATGGTACATTCAGGGTCGGGCGCAATACCAATGCCATCGCGCGCTTGTTTACGATGACGATGACACGACACACTTCAGTTGTTATCTGTCGGTCGATGCATAGGGAACTAATAAATAATAAATAATGTTGAGCGTAAAGAGTAGAAAACGACCGTACGCTGATAAAGTGAATAAATTTATCGGTGAATTTCCGGATTTATTCTATGATGGATGTAAAATAATTTGTAAAGTTTGTGATCAAGACTTAATGTGCTAGAATAAATACGGCTGCAAAATTCATGTCAATAGTAATCGGCATAAAAATAAAAAATATGACGTGTCTTCTTTGGAACCTCAGTTTATGTTTGATTTACTGTTAATGCTGATTGCCTGTGATGTTCCTCTGCGCATATTGGATAAACCAGCATTTCGGGAGTTCTGGAATAAATACAATCCCCAGGTGAATTTACCAAGTCGTTCATCGTTACGTAAATATGTACCACGTGTCCGTGAAGACATTGTAAATAGGATTAAATGTGCATTAAAAAATACACGGCTGCGGTTATGTGTTGACGAAACGACAGATTGTAAAAAAAATTCTATTTTAAATGTTATAGTACGTGTACTGGACCCTGTTAAACCAACATTTCCACTTTTACTAGATAGCAAAAGACTAACTGCGTATACTGGCGAAGCAATTACGTGGGTGGTGTTGGAGACTTTCGAAAAATTTGAACTGTCAACAAGTCGAGTGTTGATGTTTGTGACCGACGGTGCTGCGACAATGCGTTTGGTGGGCCGTTTTCTTCAAAGAGACGATTGTAGGTTTTTACATGTTACGTGTAAAGTGCATGCGTTCGCTCTTGTAGCAGAAACGATTCGAAAATGTTTTCCAGAGGTAGATGCATTAATAGCAAATACAAAAAAAAGCATTTCTCAAATCTCCTAAACGACTTCGAGCATTTCACACACTGTGTCCTGGTATTCCGGAACCACCAGAGCCGATTCTTACACGTTGGGGAACATGGTTGAAGGCAGCTTTTTATTATGCTGAATATTTTCAACAAATAAAAGCTCTGATACTACAGTTCAACCCTAGCGAGGCTGCAGTTATTAAGGAAAGCCAGACAATCTTTCAAGTTGTTTACCTTGAAACAGATTTAAAAACTATTTATAACAATTATAGAGGACTACACGACGCAATAAAAAAATTGCAAAATACTTCGTTGTCGTTAGTGGAATCGGTGCAAATAGTGGACGACGTAAATACACGGCTACAGACTATAAATGACGCAAAAAATAAGCCCGGTATTGAAAAATTCGAGAGTGTATTACGGAAAGATCGTGATTGTACCAAATTAAGACAAATTTGTGATGGTGCATCTACAGCTGCGTTAAGTGAGTTCACAGAGTGTTTTACTTATGCCTGTATTACTTCCGTAGATGTCAAACAGTCTTTTTCAAAATACAAACATATTTTATCACCACAGCGAACATCGCCTATTGAGACAACTGTAGAAACATATCTGATGCTACACAGTTATTATACAAGTGCTCCAGTTTGTGATAACTACAACCAAGCTACTTCATAAATCTGCTTAAGAAGGTGAGTTTTGTACATATTTTTATAAAGTGTATCAGTATTAATAAAATTTATTTCCATTTATTTTATTTATTTATTTATTTATTTATTATTAGTTATCACTTAGATATACAATGTACATGTGTGAACGTCATTTAACAATTTAATAATAATGTGCAGCACTAAGCTTACAAAATATAAGGAAATACATAAAAAAGAATTTAAAGCGAACGAAATAGTACAAAAACATACATCACAATATATAAAATATTTTTGATTTTATTATTGTACTTATTCAAATATTATGATATGATTCATACCCAGTACGTCTCTGTAGGATTAATGACCTTGGCCAGGCTTAATAATAATTAACTTCCATACACATCGTTGACATTTTGATTTTTCGGTGATTACGTCTTTCTGTCTTGAACGTGGCGAAATAGGTAAAAAAGAAATTTAGAATTGTTAGATTCCATTCTGTTGTAATAACAATAACGTCCGAATATCGATGTAAAATGTTGACGTTAGTAACCAGCAGCACGTGGAAGTATAAGTATTTAGTCGCCTCTTTGTTTTAACTCTAATTATACATATTATTTCTGTCATGCTGTATAAATTTAAAGCGAAAGCTTTAAAAGATAATACACCTTAACCCGTAAAATGAGCACAATTCTCCATTGTAATCAGGATAATAACACCGATTGCAAATATTAGGGTCCCTTAAATCTTATTTATCACAGACTACATTGCGTGACTTACGTCAATTCCTTTCTACCACTAGTTATATACCCTATCTCATTATTTTTCATACAGTTTTCCGGGCCATTTAAAAATTAATCTCATTGTTTTAAACCATATTCCATTTCCCCAGAGATGACTGCTTCACCTTGGCCCAAATTTAACGAAACAAATGCTTTTTGTAACTTTATGTGAAATGATTTCAATTAATTTTAGTTTTACTAATAGTCATAAATGGCATGTTAGAAATCATTGACTATATTGATGTCATCGAATACGTCAAATCCTTTATAGTGAAGCATTTTCCAGCATCTCAAAACACTAAGCACTGTAATTGACGCACGTTTCGCCAGTCAAGTTGGCATCATCTGGAGGTGATTGAAACTTATCCTAACAACGCTGTCTATTTACTTATAATCGAAATCACGAAGAATGTCGTTACATCACAAATTTATATCTAATCTACAACGTACGCTATTCAAGGTTCTTTATTTACAAAATAATAAAATGATAGAGACAGCGCAAGGAAGTCTATTATATGTGACTGTTATTAACTCGGTCTAACGTTGTTGATTCGTTATACGAAAATCAAATTTTCTTCATGAAAAAGAAAAGAAGAGAAAGCCTGATTTCGTACGTCTTAGTAACAAGCGAGAATAATATGAATCAATCTGATCGAATGCTTTTAACTAGCGTCGTTGTCGTCACATGTTTCGTGGTTCCTGTTTCTGCATGTCTACTGTCAAATTTGGATTTGTTTATTTTTGAGTTTGATTGTTACAGTTTTCTTTATTTTATTGATTTTTGTATATGAGAAACAAATATTTTTAGAACTAACGATAGTTAATTTTCAAGACAAAAGGTATGTTTCAATGTGTAATAATAATGATTCTTAAAAATACATACAAAATCTTTTTTCTAAAACGCCATCAGACAGTTTTTTTTGTTTTTAATGCTGACAATTCATTTAAATGTAATTGTTAATATCTACAAGCAATCTGCATTTTGCCAAATTGTATAATAACATAAAATTAGTTCAAATTTAAAGACTTACGAATTCGTTAAATTATTCTGACTTTTAGCGGACAAATTGTCGGTTATGTTTTTACTTTTTCACCTGTCGACGTGTAAAGTTTGTTTTATATCTGAACGTCATTTCAACAAGCATAAATTTGACTAACGCTGTGCTGATTTAATTCACTTGAATTATAATAATGACATAACGGCATTCTTTTGAGATGTTGGTAATATATAATAATTTTAAAATTCTACCATAAGAATTATTCAATGATGACGTCCCGAATTGAAAATACTCGTATCAGGGTCCTTTCCGATAATAGTATCGGAAGCCTTAATATACCCCCGTGGTGGCAACACTGATTTTGGAGTTGGAACTGTTAAGTTTAATCGCTCAGTATCAACTAGACCCCTCCACAGGCCTGAGTCACTGCTCGTGACGTAGCAAAGGATTCACGGAATCTAATTGATCCACTGATTAGCTACTTAACAGCTCGGACTATCTTAATAACAGTATCCTATGCAAAAGAGAACTTAATTTTCAACCGCATATTTATCGACAAAGTAAATCCCCTCACAATTACTGAAGGTAAATATAACAAAGAGTGAAGTTAAATATCAAAATTTAGTTCGAAATTAATTAAATGGTTGAATCTGCGAAATTCAGGTGTAACGACAGCGGAGTCTCGCTTGCGTAAACTCACACGATTATCTCAAGGGTTTACGTAAAAAGTATTACATCAGATTGTCTACCGGCATACAGTTTGTTTTATCGAAGAATAAGTTACTTAGTACATTTTCCTGAAGTTAAACGTTTCGAAGATACAGTCGCGCGAAATTCGATGCTTTTGTGCGACTTTGGGAAAATAGTGTTATTTACTTGCATTACCTACCAGTTTCGGTGCGATATGCGTAAATTATCATTCTAGGTTGCCTTTCATATTTCGGGAATGGACGATCCTGGTGCTGCCATCTAACAACCGGCGTCCATATCGTAAAGTTCAACTTTTTGTCGGTATACCGTACTCAGAACGTTTCGACGTATGACCTATTTGTGTTGTTTACAGTGACTTGACAAATTCATCTCGGCTAACAAATGGAATTAAGTCGTGAACATCTCCGTGCGATTATTTTTACAACTTTCTACGTGGATTATCTCAACAACAGTGCATCAATGAACTTAATTCGACTTTTTTGGCGATGAAGCACCATCAAAAACCACTGTATATCGGTGGTATACGGAATTCAATCACGTAGGCCGTAGTTTGCTCAGTGACGAATTTCGTGAAGGTCGTCCAAAATCGGTTGTTGTTCAGAAAACATTGATGCTGTGCGTGAACTGATATTGCAAGATCGTCATGTGACTTATCGTGAGATTGAGACATCCTTGTGGATTAGTGGGTCCAGCATACATTCAATATTGCACGAACATTTGGCCACCAAAAAAATTTTATCACGTTGGATCCCACATAATTTGACAATCGCTCAAAAGGCTCATGTTGAAGTTGGTCGAAAGAAATGCTCAATAAATACAATCGCAAGCACTTCGAAGCAAATGGTCACCTGTTTTTCGGAGAAAACCGGACGTGGCAACTGTACCATTAGAACAACGTCGAACGGTCAATTCTATGAATGGTACACAACCATTTGTTTGCCAGTCTTCGGAAAAATAAGGAAAAAGTCGAATTGATGGGGAGTCATCCATCATAGCCCTGATTTGGCACCCAATGACTTTATTCCCGCACGTAAGCAAATTAGGGTCAGCGTTTTTCGACACCTGAAGAAGCGGTTGATGCGTTCAAAATGCATGTTTTGGAGAGTACCCCGAAATCGATGGAAAAAGTGCTTCGAAATTGGTTCAAGCGCATGCAAAAGTGTATTGATCTTCATGGAGAATATTTTAAAAACAATAAAGCCATTTACAATGGTTAATTTATATTTTTCTTCTCTATTACCGAAATATA
>JANEYF010005905.1:0-16753 GCA_029963845.1 Rhamnusium bicolor
TAAGTCGTACACCATGTCCTGCAGCGCATTTTTGCCAACTCTAACCATTACTATCTGAAGCGACCACTGTATACAGTGATATCAGAAATGCATAACTATTACTTCACAATGAAGATATTCTCCAGGAATAATATACAGGGTGGGGCAATAGTGCTCCTACTTCGATATCTCGAGTTCTACGATAGCTAGAAATTAAAAGAAAAAAATACAATTAAACTAGATAAATTAACTCCTATATGAAAAAAGTCTGACAGCACATTTTTGTCACTTTGACAGCGATAAAAAAGGTGCATCGTTTTTTATCACCGATAAAAATGCTTGTTCCTCAAAATCAGAGTACATCTAGTAGTCGCACGTCACATTAAAGATAATTATTGTTGTTGTTCGTTCACATATTCTGTCGTTAATTTATCTTGCCAAGAAACACTCGAGCTTTTCTTTTATGGATAAATTTCTTTTTAACTCAAAATTTTGCCAATCAGTAATTTTGCTCCGAAAAACTGACATTTGACAAAATCGCTCGACCTGCGGTCTCGCGATTTTTTTCATGTCAGTTTTTCTTATAAAATTACTGATTGGCAAAATTATTTCGTTACAAAGAGAAATTTATCCGATAAAAAAAAGCTCTTGTGCTTTTACTGTTGATAAAAAAGTCTATAACCGGAAATTATTTTCGCACATACAGGACGAGCCAAGACGAAATTACAGGATCAAGTGCCTTTTTTTAAATGGAATGCTATGCATGTATATCAGTACATTTTTTGAAGCCTCTTTCTACACTCTACTTATTCATTCCTATACTATTGTTGACTATTTCCCAACCACTTAGATGGAATGAATTTTTTGTTGAAATAATGCCATCTACAGATGCATATTGAAAAAAATCACCAAAGTCACAATCATGGGTTTTAAGAAAAACTTATGTGAATACTAGTTACGAGACATTTAATGAACGTTTTTGAATCATTTTTTACTTCTTGAAAATGCACAGGGTGGCCAAAAATTATTTTTCAATTAAGAACTTTTTAAATTGAATTTTCTCAAATTTTCAAATGGAACACCCTGTATATTTTTCAACGATGTGATGTAGAAATGAAAAACGAACATTTTTTGTAAGTACTTCCCTATGGCTAATTGCAACCATTTTCGTTTTATTGAGCAATAAGTACAAAATTCAAGAATAAACTTAAAAATTAGAGGTTTCTTCAAATAATTCATTAGAAAAAATTATAATAAGTGCTCCACATGTTGCCCATTTTGATTGACACATGTCTCTATGCTCTTTTGAAATGAGGTTTCTACTGTTCCTAAAATTGCCAGTGTGATAGATCTAAAAGCAGTTATTATCCTTTCCTTCATATTTTGTACTGTTGTTGGTGTGTCTTTATAAACAGTTTCCTTCACGTATCCCCATAAAAAAAATCCATTTTTTGTAAGATCTGGGGATCTAGGAGGCCATTTAGTGGGTACATTTATTCCAATCCATTGAAGTGGGTAGGTATTATTTAAGTGGTCTCCAACTGCATTTAAGAAGGGTATGAAGAAAAATCCTAGGACCTTCATTCAATTCTGTTCTTATCAAAAACTATATATTTTTTCAAGGAATTGAGTTGTGATATATATGTAGATAAGATATTAAACTAGGAGTTAATTTATTTATCATCTCCCCAGATGAAATTCAATAAACGATTACTCGACAATTAAACCGAAATACGCAGAATTAAAGGCAAATAACAGAATTTTCTAAAAATTATTATTTGTCGGCCATTGTTGCCTCAATATGTTGCCGTTATTAGCGAAGATATGTACCAAACAGAACAATTTGAAATTTGTGTATTATGACAGTTTTAAAACTTTGGAATTATATGTTTTATAGAAATCTGCATCACTTGAAATGCTGGATTTTATAGGGTGAGCCAAAAAACTGGTCTAAGGAGAATCGAGATTTGCTCTAGAGTTAGCAATTTCTGATAAGATACTGATTTTAAAGAGAAAATTATACATATATACATTCAGATTTCAGTGATATAGCACACTTTATACTTTGTAGAGTCTGATGTGTTTTAACAGAACAAATTCAACCTTAATCCCTTTTAAGTCCTAGTGAAGCAAAAGATTAAATGGAAAAGTCTTTGGTCTTCAAACCACTTACACGTACCAGTTTTGCTTCTTCTCCCAATGATAACCGTTCAGTTCTTATTTATTATTATTTTTTTTGCTGACGACACCCCTTTGTTATGATATTTGAAAATAGCAATAACTGTAGTAAGAGATTTAATCTTTAGTAAGAGAAAATATACAGAAAACATGAATAAAATTATAAAAATACTAAATAAAAAGAATTAAAATTATTGTCATATTTATTAGTTAATAACTATTTTTTACCATTAGAACACAAACTGTGAAACTGAACTGTCATTATGAAGAATAACAAATTAAAGTAGTTCAGATTATTCATAAAAATTTTATATAGTTTACTTTGAGTGGATATTTAATTCCCACCATTTTTATGTTGCATATTATAAATAAAAATTTTATTTTCGTTATCATTTCTTTCCGTGTTATTATTTTGGGCTTGTAACTTGTACTAATTAAATTAAGCTATAACATGTATCCTAAAAGTTTAAAAAATGGTAAAAACAATAGAATAAAAGTAGTGTTAAATGGCCAAAAATGGTAGATAACATTCTTTGGGCAAATAAATATAACCATTTAAATAAAAGATCAAATTCAGAACTTACATATCAGCAGCACCAGGAGTTCCATTAGTCTGATTGGCCTGTTCTGGAGTCTGCTTTCCAACCAGCAGATCAAGCAGATTCTTTGCAGCTGCATGCTTGGCATCTTTTTTCGAACGGCCAGTACCGGTTGCCACCAATTCTGAACTGAGGAAAACTCTATAACGGAAAATTGGTTCGTGAATGGCCCCTTCGATTTGGACCAGTTCGTACTTCGGTGTGATGCCACGCCTGCTTAGAAGTTCTTGTAAGACAGAGACTGGAGTTTTACTAGGCATAGCTGCCATCTCCTGTGAATAAAGCTATACAAGCAAAGTTAGAATTATTAACGATTGGTCATTTTATATCTAATGACTCCATTTACTTCAAAGATTTTAATTTAAAAATCTAAGGAATACAGTGTGAAATTGAATCTGTTAATCTGATTTTTGTAGTCCATTACGGATTTTGTGAATTTAACTAACTATACAGTGGACACATTAGGCGAGAAAATTACCCTCTAAAAGTCATTCAGAATTAGTGACTGACTTATCGCGTTTGGCAGACTTATCTAATTGTTAATTCATAGTATACATGAAATGGAAGACGACTATTGTTATTTTTACTTTCTTATACCTAATATAAGGAAGTATAGTAATCGTGAATTTTTCTAACTGGGCAACTTTGAAATATCCCTCTAGGAAGATGGTCCGCGAGAAATATTGTAATGTATGTAAATTTATATACTCGTTAAAGTTTAAGTTCATCCAGATTCTTTAAAAAGGAGACAAATTTAATGAAAGTACTATCTTAATCGATTTCTTTAAATACAGAAAAACGTTGAAATATATTTTCATTTCGAAAGACGCATCGTTTCTGATAATTATTATCCTGCTAATGGAAAAACAATGCAACGTAGCCAAAAAGTTTTATAAAAAATTTTTAGAGAACTATTTTCTCTTTAAAAAATGGTGCCTTACAAACTGGTTTTGTTGAATATATCTGATTAGAGCAAATATCCCGAGTGTCGTAGCTTATTCGCTACAGCCTGAACCTTTAACAAGATGGAGAAGTTAAAATCAGTAATTTTTTATAATTTTAGTGTGAGCAAACAATTTATGATTAAGGACGAATCGAGAAAAAGAAAACATGAACGAGAACATAATCTATATTAATGAATGAGGCAGCTTATACTAAATTATTTACCTGCCAGATTTTCACTTATATTAGGAGCAATTTCAAAAGGCTTATTTCTATTGTTAAAACTATGACAAACATCACAGCAATACAAGTTTATTGAAAGGTGTGAGTAAGTTTCAAGCGAACACGTGCTATCCTTTCTATCCCCATACCCTTACCTTGTAGGGGTGATCACAAAACTAGTCTTATGGAAATTGTCCTTTACGATCTGATAGCCGGCGTATTTCACGATGAACGACAAAATATCAGAAAGAGTAGAGTACAGAACGGCACTGAATAACAAATAACTAGAGAAGATATAGATAGATGGACGGACTTTTTCAATTGCTAAATGATACTACAATGAATTTACCGAAGTACGACCTATTTTCGACACATAAACAAGCCAGTCACTATTAGTGTAGCCATTTCAATAGACAACCAGATGTATCACGGCAATCAAACGAAGATCTGGCTCCAACATCCTCTTCAACGCTTGAAATTCAGATTTCTTGCCAATGTCAAACAGAGATGGCACCATATTATATTCAGTAAGAGGATGTACAGTTGGAAGAACAGCATATAGCACAGGTTCTAACCTAATTTATTTACAAAGGCATTTATTTATTGACAGGTAACAACCATGGTCAATGAGATGTTAACTCAGTTTTTGATGTGAAATTTTTGAAGTATTCAGTTAACAGAACCAATACATCTGTATCAGGCGACTCAATAACTACAGGTTAATTTTTCGAATTGCGTTTTGAATGGAAAATAAGACGGAAGTCTGTATATAAATGACCGCACTCAAATTCTGGATGTATACATATAATGAGACTCAGCAGTGATAAATATGAGCGCTTTAACGTGGCTCAAAACCGCCAGCGAACTACATTTTTTTGCTCGATTCTCTAACAGAATTTTGCTCTTCGGTAAATAATTTTTTACATATCTGCATAAAAATTTCGTCAAATTGGATTTCTTCTCATCACTGGATACTAACTTTTTCCCGTCAGGCAGAGTCCGAAAACAGAAAATTATACATATATACATTCAGATTTCAGTGATATAGCACACTTTATACTTTGTAGAGTATGATGTGTTTTAACAGAACAAATTCAACCTTAATCACTTTTAAGTCCTAGTGGAGCAAAAGATTAAATGGAAAAGTCTTTGGTCTTCAAACCACTTACACGTACCAGTTTTGCTTCTTCTCCCAATGATAACCGTTCAGTTTGTAAATTTCCATGTAAGGTGCCATGTCTGTTATTTTTTCCTCTTCTGGGATTTGGGCCACTTGACGAATGCAT
The DNA here is from genome assembly GCA_029963845.1 of Rhamnusium bicolor. Classification (NCBI taxonomy): domain Eukaryota; kingdom Metazoa; phylum Arthropoda; class Insecta; order Coleoptera; family Cerambycidae; genus Rhamnusium; species Rhamnusium bicolor. The sequence continues at coordinate 5,207 of JANEYF010005905.1, forward strand.
CTGATTGGTTGGATGCATAAGAGTCATGTTGCCTTGATCCATTCGAATATGCTGGAAAAATATCATTAATAATAGACTTTTTAGACTAGTTAAACTCTATAAAATTTTTGTCTACTAGTCAATTCGGTTTTCATAGGTCGAGCGACACTAGCTCAACTATGGTAGACTTAATCTCAGAAAAGCAGGAAAAATAGGCACTGAAAATAAGGCTGCTCTGGTGTCGTTTATGACATACGCATGACATTTGACAGTCAACTATGATATTCTTAAAATGAAGCTAGAACTGAGTGGAATTGAGGGTAACTCTCTTAAATCGTTTAGGAATTACGTAACAGGAAGATAGCGAGTTCATACAGGTGGGAGACAGTGGGAAGTGATAGTGGGGTACCACAAGTCTTAAAACTTGGGCCCACTTTGATTTTTAATCTCTGTTAACTCGCTCAGCTAACTAAATCTCAGAACTATGTTTAACTTTATGCAGATGTTATTACATTGGTATATTTTTCTAGGTTAACTGAGACATTACAAAATAATATCAAACATGATATGGAGGTAAGAGCTGCTCATAAATTATATTTAAATTAAGCGAATCTTTGTATATGTATGTATATCTCAAAAAAAGAAAATGAATGTTTGTAATGAAACGACTTTTAAAAATGATAAAATATGCAGTCTGTGAAGTTTTTAAGACTGATGATTGATGGAACTTTAACATTGTATATACAAATGCTTCGATTAAGAACACATGTGTAGGGCTTGTAGTTCTCAAACGGCTAGCACACTATTCCTAAAAACTATACAGTATGGGGACCATAAGCAAGGTAAATGGGAAAAAACCAAATGTGTGGAACAAGGACAGATTGCTCTCATATCATACGTATGTTAGAAAAGGACAGAAAAACATAGTAAATAACGAAATTTGAATTAGTGGTAACAGGAACCCATAAAGAGAAGCTGGCGATATTCTTATCACCGTTTGTTTGTTTGTTCATGCGAGTATTATGTAAAGTGGGGAGACCGGCCAGCGACCAGCCGGCAAGAATAAAGAATAAGATACACCTAAAATCTCTGTCCTTTTCCAACATACGTATTATATGAGAGCAATCTGTCCTTGTTCCACACATTTGGTTTTTTCCCATTTACCTTGCTTACGGTCCCCATACTGTATACGTTCAATATACTTCTCACTTGTAGATACGCTTACAATATCTTGCTATTATTTGGTATTTGACGTATGAAAATATTTTAAAATCATTGGAACATTTCAGAATAAAGGAATAAAATACTTTTACTCATTCATATACTACCGTCCTAAACTAAAGGCAGTATCTCCCATTTTTGCTAGTTTAGAGTTACTGCGCATATGGGATTGTCGATAAAAATAATAGTAGTGTTATTATTCATAAATATTTGTGATATAAGTTGATTTCTCATTGGTGGCCCAGACACAAGTAAAATATGAATTTTGTCAAAATTTACATTATTGGAGATGCTGCCTTTTAATTTAGGAGGTAATAGGTATCCAACAATAGATATTTTTATAAAACTTCAGTTCAGTCTACAAAGTAATATTCTCTCACCTAGCACAAGGAATAACGTTCATATTGATATACAAGTAAGCTCGAGATATGGGTTTGAATCAAATTCTTATAGGTTTATCAAAATGAATTATTCCATATGCAGGGTATCCCATAATTATGTGCCTTCCTTCAAAGGGGTGATAGGACTAGAAAAAATAAATATAGTTTAAAAAAAACTAAAAAAACACGCTTTTAAAGCACATCAAACTAAAAAAGTGAAAAATAATTATTAATATAAACTGAAAACAATAATGAACGAAAAAATACTAGTATTATTGTGAAAAAAGCGTGGGTTGCTCGATATACGAAAAATATGGCACAAAGCGCCCCACGCTTTTTTCACAATAATACTAGTATTTTTCGTTCATTACTGTTTTCAGTTTATATTAATAATTATTTTTCACTTTTTAGTTTGATGTGCTTTAAAAGCGTGTTCTTTAGTTTTTTTAAACTATATTTATTTTTCACTTTTTAGTTTGATGTGCTATGAAAGCGTGTTTTGTAGTTTTTTTTTTAACTATATTTATATTGCTTATTGATGCTGATATTATAACATATTACGATCCAACAGATATTTCTGAAAAAAAAAATAGTTTTTTATTTCAGGCATGGGATTTGAACTCACGCCCGAGGAGTCCGTCGTTTCGCGTCGACTAAGACTTGCCCGCTCGGCCAACGACCGAACTGAGAATCACAGAATATACTTACAATATTAAGCCTCTTGCTCTCACGCAGAGGATACGTGAGGAAAGGACTGGCGATCCTGATCAGGATAATGATATAAACTTATCAAATTATTGTATTGTTACCGGTTCTTCCTAAGTGTACAAAGTTTCAATTAAATCTGTCCGTTTAAAGTGGGTCAAAATCGAGTCCAAAGAGTCGGTTACAAACAAACAAACAAACAAACATACAAGTGAAGCTAATAAAAGCGTGTTAAAAATAAGTTGAGTTTTGTATATAAACATTTGCCTTAAATCAGTTCATAAGGGAGTAAATACAACATAGTTATTTGCCAGTAAATTCGAAACATTTTAGGTTGCAAAAATTAAATTTGGATCATTCATTAATTTCATACTTATACATATTTCTTCAAGTTTGTATCTAAATATCATGATTTATTGGGGTAGTTACAGGGGGGCGAGGGTGAATTGTCGCTATAATTTTATCGTCTTAATTTTCTTTTTTAACATTTAAAACGGAAAAGTCACCAGTGTTAATAACTGTATAAAAAAGGGTGCTCTTACCATTAAGTGATTCGGTCGGTCGATGCTCTTACTAAATATCGATAGGAGCCATCATTTTGGGGTTATTTCTATTTTAATATTGCAGTACAGGTTAGGCATGCAATGAAAGGTAACTACATTCCTCTACAAAAAATACTTCCACATTTTCAACTGTTTTGTAGGGCAATTTAAAAATATCGCTTTACGCAATGATGCGTGTAATTTAACATTGGTTTAGAAACAACCAATTTATTTTTTTATTCTTGATGATCTTCTGAACTTAAGACACAAACTTAAAATAATATTGATAGAAAATTATTGTAAATAATCTTTTTTTATCCTTAAATGACATGCTTCATTGCTTAAAGCTATATTTTAAATTGCTCTCCAAAGCAATAATTGAAACATTGTGGAATACTCTTGTAGAGGTAGTTACCTTCCATTATTATAAACGGAGAGCTGGCGGCCGCGGAGGTACTACGACATTACCTCCGGCTGGAATTTTGTGAAGTGGTTGGGGGGACCATGTGGAAGTGCCATCTGCAAGGATTTTGCTCAAAACCCCTGCAAAGGATACGTCAGACGACTCAAAAAATGAAAAATTTTTTACATATTATCGTAGAGACAATTTTAAGCATATATATAAATCGTCAGATGAAAATACAACTGTGGAATTCCTCTGCAATGCCGCGAAAATCCAGCCTACATTACTACATATTGGGGTATTTCAAAATAAAGTAATTTGCTATTTTTTGACTTGGCATCCCGGAAAAAAGTTTACTGACGATGAACTAGAGATTTTGATCAAAGATGAGCTCTCTAGGTGATGTGGAGTATCGTCCGCAATTGTTTTTTGATGAAAAATCACAAAATTACGTAGAATTTTTTGTAATAAATAGGTCAAAATGAAAATTTTTCAGACGAGATGGTATGTTTTAAGTTTTTTGAGTCATTTTGAAACGAAAAAACTTTCTTGACATTATTTAATAAAATCAACCGTTTAGCCAGAAAAAATTCAAACAAATTGAAAAAGTGGGTATTCTCCAAACTTCAATTAATTTTTCATGGCGAAACAGTTGATTTTTTTCGAAAAAATGGGGAGAGATCTTTTCTTTTCCGAATGGGCCAATTTATAACAATTTTCACTTTTTATTTTACAACAAATTACGACTATTACAAAATAATTCGTGTTCCTCCACAAAAAAAATAGTTAAATTTTGGAGACTACTCACTTTTTTCAATTTGTTTGAAATTTTTCTAGCTAAACGATTCATTTTGTCGAAAAAATGTCAAGAGAGTTTTCTGTTTCAAAATCACTCAAAAACTTAAAAAAATACTATGCCGTCCATTAAAGTTTTATTTTTGACTTATTTGCCACAAAAATTATATTTTATTTTGTGATTTTCCATAAAAAGTTGGATTGCGCTGAATTCCACAGTTGTATTTTCGTCTGACGATTTATATATATGCTTAAAATTGTCTCTACGATAATATGTAAAAACGTCAGACGGAGGTAATGAAAATAATTTTTCGAAAAAAATATTGTAGGGGGACTTCGCAGCGGTATTTTCGTCTGACGATTTTAAAATGTGCTTAAAATGGTCTCTGTTGCAATATGTTAAAACGTCAGACGGAGGTAAGAAAAAAAAATTTTTGAAAAAAAAATGACAACTTTGAGGGGGTCTGACACAAGGATTTTTTTCATTTTTGAGTCGTCTGACGTGTCCTTTGCAGGGGTTTTGAGCAAAATCCTTGCAGATGGCACTTCCTCATGGTCCCCCCAACCACTTCACAAAATTCCAGCCGGAGGTAATGTCGTAGTACCTCCGCGGCCGCCAGCTCTTAGTCTACTACATACCTATCCTGTATTGCAATATTTAAATCCAAATAATTAACTCCAGAACGATCGCTTCTATCGAAATTTCGTAATAAGAGCACCTCTTTTATACAGTTTTTAATACTGATGTCTTTTCCATTTAAATGTTTAAAAAAATAAGCCAAAAAAAATTATAGCGAAAGTTCACCCTTACTACCCCAACAAATATTCAGATAAAAATTTGATATGTAACATTATGAAATTAATAAATAGTCCAAATTTAATTTTTGTAACTTACGACGTTTCGATTCAGTGGCAAATAACAATGTTGTACTTACCCCCTTCAAGGGGTTGTAACTCCCTTATGAACTGATTTAAGGCAAATGTTTATGTAACAAAAAACTCAACTTATTTTTTCTAGTTCTATTACCCCCTTGAAAGTGTTGTAGAACGCGAAAGCGTAAACAAAGGAAGGTAGTTAATTATGGGATAAGTTTACACTTTCCAAATAAAATTATTTTGGTTTTCTTTTTTAATTTTTGTTATATAAATATCCTATATACAGAACGTGCAAATAAAATCAATCTGATGTGATTTTGTGTAAATGCCATTGAGAACTAAAAATTGCATTAAGTAGTAGTGTCTCATGTAACTGTAGTGTTTTTGGGATGTAAATAAATCTTATTCATTTTTGAATATTATACGATGATTTACTTTACACTCTAATTTTATATAGTCAAATACCTACGAAAATATTTTAATTAAAATGAAATGAGAAAAACATGATGGTACATGAGAAAAACATCGAAAAACTCCAGAAGAGTCCTTATTAACATATTAACAAAAGTACCTAGTTCTCCTTGAGGTAGTGCTGGTTGTTGTGAATCACTAGCACAAAAAATTATTACATGTGACCTCAAAATATGAATAGCAAACAACCCACTATATAAAATACAGTCTTGATCATAACTACAAATATTTTTGTACGTCTGATGATTAAGAATGTATATCTAGAGAAAGATCAGTTTTATTTTAAAACATAGGGTATTCTTAAATCTTAAAAAAATGTGTGTTTGTTTTCTGAGAAGCACGACTTACTTTATAGGGTAGGTCTTAAAATATCTTTGTAAATATTTTTCTGCTGATATATTCAACGCTCCTAAAAAAAAAAAAATTATACTGAAACCGGTTTGCAGTGATCCACAATTTACATAATCCCGCTTAAGTCAAAATATCACAAAGGCATAAAACTCTTAGCATCTCAAAGTCCAAGAAAAACTGGAATTAGAGATGTCAAATGTAAATTATAAAAGTTTTTTGCGTTATATGTATTATACTTATATGATAATGGTGAGTCTGTAAATGTACATGTAATAAATAATTATTTATATTGAGGGCATTCTATTAGAATGGAGTATAATCATAGCACTTACATTGGCGTTTACGCTCTTGCGCCCTTGATGCCCTCGATATGGTCTGCATCTTACCAAAACGCGAGTTAGATGCCTCTCAAAAATGACTCAACTTACCAGTGGTGGCTGGTCAGGGGAGGCAGAGCAGGCTGAGCCTTCTCTACAATTTTGGGAGAAGCAGAATATCTCCAAACTAATATTTTTCACAAGTAGAAATTTCTACTTAGGTATATCTCAATTCTCAATGTTGTTTATAATTCATTAATTTTCAGTGTAAAAAAAATTTGCATTTCGTTACCAACATGTAACATTGTAGTCCGGATAGTCTACTCCACGTATGCATATTTCCCGGTCTCTCATCGCGCTTTCGCGCTTGCTTGGATGAACTGAGGCTTGTGGCCAGCCAACCCCCATTTCAATACATTGTTCGTGACATTGAATTATGGCGCGTATCTCAGCAAACATTCTGGATCTGTTAGTTAGGGCAGCTAGCCTCTAGCATTCCATCTCTTTCTAGCGCAGGTACACTTCAGTTGAGTGTTGATCCCTTCTCTCACAAGAGAATGAACACTTTATAGAACAAGGACAGTGTCAATTTGTGGTTGCGTGGAATAACATAAACATACATAAAATATTTAACAGGTGGTTGAAAAATGAGTGCTCTAGGTGAAAATATTTCCAACGACATGTCTTGCTGTCCAGACGTGGTAGATTATTTGTTGTTAAATAGATTTAGTTCTCTTAGTTATGATTAAAAAACTAGTCAGACCTACACCGTCAATCCCGTCATTAGTTTTCACAAGTGGTAAACAAAACAGAGGGTTCAGTGATAGCAATTATCAAAAAAATCGAGTGGTTAACGGCATGCATATAAGCATTCTTTACAGTCATACGGAAATGGCAGTATTTCTAGCAATTTCATTGGCCGTGTCAAGGCCACGGCATGGCGTGCTCATCAGATATCATTTTTAAAGGGGAATTCGGCACCGTGAAAATAAAGAAACTATAATAAAGGGCAAGGAAAATAAACAAACTATAATAAAGGGCAAGGAAAATCTTACTAACGAACTAAAAAATACTTATTAAAAAAAAAAATTAATAAGTTCGTGATTCGAACCCTGGACCTACCGCGTGCTAGTCGAGTATATGCTCTATCGTCCAACGAGTTCCTTGCTGGACCTACCGCGTGCTAGTCCAGTATATTCTCTATCGTCCAACGAGTTCCTTGCTGACAAGCGATTCCAAAAGGATTTAATACACTTTAACATGTCATGTAACTGCGCATGCCCTGCGGCTACCTAAAAACGGCCAATGAAATTGCTAGAAATACTGCCATTTCCGTATGACTGTAAGGAATGCTTATATGCTAACGGCATCAACAGTTAGAACAAATTATATTGTTGGAAATGTTTGTTATTTACTAATGATCAATCCTCAATTTGGGGCAGGGCAGGGTTTAATAATTTGCAAAATTTTTCAAGAGTTTTAGAAAGGCATGAAAAATATCAGGAGCATATTTCATCGTGCATTAAATTCGAAATGTTGGGTAAACAAAATATTGTAAATTTCTTGGATTCTGCGCATAAAAGAGAAATAGAAAATTTTAATGAAAAAATCCGTGAAAATAGGGAAATATTAAAGAAATTAATTGATGCCGTTATATATTTATTCTCAAGAAAATTTTTTTCGAGGACATGACGAAAAACGCGATTCGTATAATAAAGGAAATTTCAAGGAGCTAATAGATTTTTTAAAAAACGTATGATCCAAAATTAGAGAACTTTTTAAATAACGCCACTGTTTTTTCCGGGACGTCTAAATCAATTCAAAATGACCTAATTGTGAGTGTTAGCTTCATTATTAAAGGCAAAATTTATGAAGAACTACATAATTGCGAATTTTTCTCGTGGCAAATTGATGAAACGACGGACATTACTTGTAAATCTCAACTTTCCGTAATTTTTAGATATGGTGAAGTTATTGAAAGGTTTGTTGGTTTATTTATGTGCGTAGTGGAAGAAACGCGGACAATTTATTTAAATTATTAATCGACGAATTTGGTAAATTTGATTTGAAAAATAAATTAGTTGCACAAACCTATGACGGCGCTGCGGTTATGTCATGACATCTTAATGTACTCCAAACTAAAATAAAAGATATTGTTCCTCAAGCTTCACTCACGGTTACGCACACAAATTAAATTTGGTTTTGAGTAAAGCCTGTAACGGATTTAAAGAAGTTAGAATATATTTTCCAAATATTACTGGTTTTTTGTCTTTTTTTTTTTCAAAATTTAGTAAAAGAATATCAGATATATTTTAAATAGAATTATGGAACATAGAATTCCGAGTAATGCTTTCACTCGTTGGAATTTTTCATCTAGAGTTATTTTCAGTGTTGACACATACAGGAAGCAACTTATTCACGTTTTTAATTTTATTTCGGAAAGTGAAGACTTTTTAGTTGACGATCAGACTTTAAGAGCAGCTTACGGATTAAAATCGTTATTGTTGGATAAAAACTTCATATTTTTTCTAAAGGTTTTTAAAATGATTTTTGAGCAAACTGATGTTGTTTGCCAAATTTTACAGAATAAATTAACTGATATAAGATATTATTAAAACGGACTTAATTCACTTATATCTAAATTAAAAGAATTTCGCAATAACGAAATACATTTCAATACTTTATATGTTTTTTTAGAAAATATTGAAGAATTAGATGATGAGCCAGTTAAAAAAAAAAGAAAGACGGCATATAACTTTGACAGGACAGACATTACAAACAAATTTTTACAGAAATTTTGGACACCATTATACTTCAAATTGAAATTAGATTTTCCGATTTAAATATATTGCAATGTTTCGATTTAGTAAATTCCAATAATTTTATGTTTTCTAAATCATTTCCTAACAGTCTAATGGACAAATTAATGGTCCAGTATCCCTTTTTTAACCGTATTTCGTTAAGAAATGAAGTATGTGTGTTGTATTCTGACCAGCAACTTTTTAGCAAATTCAAAATCTCCTCAAGAAATGCTTATTTTTATATATAATAATAATTTAAAATGCTGTCTCTCCGAACTGTACAAACTTTTATCTTTAGTGTCAACAATTCCTGTAACTTCAGCTTCTGTAGAACGATCGACTTCAGCACTCAAACGCATAAAAACATTTACTAGAAACACAACAGCTCAAGACCGCCTGTCAAACATATCGCTTATTTCAATAGAAAAACTTTTTTTTGTCACAGAGTTGAAGACAAATGATTTATTTTCATTTTATGAAGAAGTAAACAACCATTTAGACTACACCAAAGATTAATATAGTTAGTTATTATTTTAGAAGAAATATAATTTTCGTTATATATTTTTTTTGAAAATATTTTTTATGTAACCTTTTTCAAAACTATTTTAATTTTTATTAAAAGTAATAATATTACACTAAACTCTGGCAGTGATAATGAGTACAATTTTTTGTTTGTTGAAAAACACTTTTACGTATCAATTTTTTTCCAAAACTATTTTGCCTCTTATTAGAAGTTATAATTTAATTATAAGTGGGATAGTAGTGCTACTCTGGCGATCAACCCACGACAAAAAAATGTAACGCTCCGTTGTACTACCTCAAGAGTGGTGGGGAAACGTGCAAATTGTAATCATATTGAAATTTAGTTGCCTTTTAAATTTCAAGCCTCCTCTGTGGACATATCACGAACCGCCATTGACTGGACCTGTTTGTTTATATTATAAAATTAAAAAAATATGTTTGTCACGTTGAGTTTATTGCAATGCCTATAAGAGTTGACCTCCCCCTAGTTACAAGTCTACGAACTTCCATGTAGGTAGTACAGAAACATAATCGACAATTATTTTGACAATTTTCTTTCCCTCTGTATTGCTTCCGGTACTATTGCTTTTTCATTGCAAATCAGAGATGGCGCTAATTTCTAATAATAAATAACAGGGATCTGATAACTGCCAATCTAAAAAAACGAATAATCTACTGGTTTATTTTAAATATTTTTGTGATTTTTGTTTTTAACAAAATATGCTAGTGCCCATAGCATTGTGTGAATGACTGACATTCACGTAAAAAATTGTAATACACATATTTATTTTCATCAAGTGCCCCTAATAAAATAGGTATACCAAACTACCGTATTTATTAGTTAGTAATAATTACTCAAATTTAATCTAAAATAAATGGGAACTCAATAATAAATAGGTGCTTATAGCCTCGATAACGGGAACTAATTGATGTGAAGTATATTTACATAAATTTAATTACCAGAAAGAAACGTAATTTCTACGTAAGAAAAAAATTTCTTCTTTTGCTATACCTAATTTAATTCTTTCAAAGGTAAATTAACTTTTTTGTATTTTTTTTATTTGCATGTTATACAGGGTGAGTCAGTTTTTTGTAGACAAACTTTAACAGGAGATAGAACACATGTTTTTAAAAAGAAAAGTTCCTATAAACATATGTCGTAGAACGCTTCGTTTCCGAGATACAGGGGTGTTGATATAATTTTTTTTTCTCGAATTTTCATTATAACTTATAAACGAATGCTTAGATTTTTTCCATGTTTGGGGGATAATGCCTATTAATTAAGGGGGCATAAAACAAGCGATAAGAATGTTCAAAAACTTGCACAGTGGCGGAGTGGAGGGGGTGCTCAACCTCTTTTTAAACAGAACTTCTACACCAATGACTATTTTTTAAAAAACTGTTATTTTCATTATCTACATAGTTTAACAAAAAATAATGTCCCTTCTTCTGTTTCGAAATTCCTGTGCGTTTCCGAGTTATTTTGATTTTTAGTGTATGATGTGGTACTAAATTAAGTAATTTATTTTATTATCAATTATCGGCTAAATATTTAATTCTTTCAACGAAACCTACCTAAATATGGTTTGTTAAGGATTCTAAAAAAGCCGAAATCTCTTATTCTTTATCTCTTTCCAATGTAGTCAAAATAAATATTTGTTATATCAAGCCATACTCAAATACAATACATACAAATACATACTTAAAAAATTCGAGAAAAAAATTATATTCAACACCCTGTATCTCGGAAACGAAGCGTTTCTACAACATATCTTTATAGGAACTTTTCTTTTTAAAAACATGTGTTCTATCTCCTGTTAAAGTTTATCTACAAAAAACTGACTCAACCCTGAATAAATTACTTAATTTAGTACCACATCAAACACTAAAAATCAAAATAACTCGGAAACGCACAGGAATTTCGAAAGAGAAGAAGGGACATTATTTTTGTTAAACTGTATGTAGATAACGAAAATAACAGTTTTTAAAAAAAATAGTCATTGGTGTAGAAGTTCCGTTTAAGAAAGGGGTTGAGCACCCCTCCACTCTGCCACTGTGCAAGTTTTTGAACATTCTTATCGCTTGTTTTATGCCCTTTAATTAATAGGCATTATCCCCCAAACATGGAAAAAATCTAAGCATTCGTTTATAAGTCATAAAGAAAATTCGAGAGCAATAATAATC
>JANEYF010005906.1:0-28214 GCA_029963845.1 Rhamnusium bicolor
GGTTAGCCCAGGTTAACCCATCTTGGCAGTATTTGTGGATGTGTGGATCCAATGAAATCTTGAGAAAATTTTCATAATATTTTTAGAAATTTCTATGAAATTTAATGAAACAAATATACATAGTCACGGGAGCGTGTGGAAGTTAATATACAAACTACAGGAAATTCAGGAATCCTAGGCATTTATTTCTTTAACATATCCTTTAAAATTCACTAAAGCTAAAGGAAAAAGGATAACCAAAAGAAATCTATTTAAGAAACAAGGAATTTTACGAGATCTTACGAAATCTCCTATTTAATCTATTGCGGTGAGAGATTAAAATATATGTCCGTCGGATGTTGTTCGTTTTCGGTCTGCAATTTTTACTACATGCGAGTAAGAAGTTAATAGAGTAGAAATTTGTAGCCAAACATCGTTTATACATTTCGGTGGATTTCAAACAACAGTTTTGTGGACAGTTCCTGTTCTTACTTTATAATTATCAACACCACCATAGGTAAACTTATCTACGTCTAGTTACAATTACTTACTCTATTGTTCTTAGAAATAAATGTACAATGTTGAAACCATTCAAATTCCCTCTTTCTAAATAAGTTTTACAAGACAATTAATTACCTAAGATAAGTCAAATGATACAGCCTGTGAAAGTTAACGATGAAACTAAATTTGCATATTGATGGCAGTTTTGATATGATATCTTTCGCTAATTTTTGCCGATTTTAATTATTTTTTAATATTATTCTTTACCGGGTGGGCCATAAAAAACTGTAATTTTCGAATTGTTTTTATTTTTTTAGTTTTTTATCGATTTTAATGATTCTGGATTCAAGTGGCAGATAAAATTATAAACTTTTTTGCCATGATTAAAAACTTGACGTTTTGGTCATTTCCAAGATGGTGGACGATGATGAATTATACCTATGTGTTTAAGCCGTTTCTGTTTTTGGTTCAGGTACATTTTTGGTAAGATTGTATATTTTAGTAAGAACTGTACTTTGCGAACATTTTAAGACCTCGTCTATTAAAATCGGTTTAACACTCTTGAAGATATTCACAAATTAACATCGACGTTGTATATTTTCCGTAACAAAATGATCGTCAATTTCATCTTTCAATGATTTCATTATCTTTAGACGGATTTCAATGATTTTGTGCCTAAATAAAGTTTTATTGAATTTAATCGGTAATAAAACAATAATCGATAAATTAACGATGATTTAATTGATACAAAAAATATGACTAGAAACATGTTGTTAATTTGTGAATATCTTAAGTGTTAAACCGATTTTGATAAACGGGGTTTTAACATGTTTAAAAAGGAATATAGTTCTTGCAGAAATATAATAAATACTTTGACAAAAATATACCGGAACCAGATTACAGCCTAAACACATTGGTATAATTTAACATCGTCTGCCATCGTGGAAAAGACCAAAATGTTGTTTTTAATAATGACCAAAAAGTTTACAATTTTATCTGCTATTTGAATCCAAAATCATTAATAATTTTAATCGATCAAAAAGAAATAATGTCATAAGCAATTTAAAAATTTCGATTTTTTATGGCCAACCATTTATATTTATTACTTCACAATTCGTTTCTTAATCTATTGCAACAATAATTTTGTAATAGTGGATATTATAGCTATACCGGGTGTAACAGGATCATGGTACACCCTCTTTTTCTCCTTTAGTTTTGAGATAATTGATTGAAATTTGGGATATCCTATATACATAATAAGCGGCACTTTTTGACATACAAGTGATTTTTTTCATGAATAAATTCCTTTTTAGTAGTACTAATAAATGGTACCACGGTACCAATATGGTTCCATTTGAAAAAATTGAGTCCTTCCCCAAAAACCATTTTGATGAAATTTATTTGCTCATAAATCACGTAATTTAATATTTTTGACGGGATTTCGATTTTTCTAGCATCACACGGGTCTTTTAGAATAATTCGAAATCGTCATGGCACACTTAAATGTAAAACTAGAAATTATATTATAAAAAATATTGACGTTTGAAATGTCACTTATTTGGTATCGTTGGATTCAGAAAATTATGCAGAATTCAAAAATGCAATAATATACAGGGTGCTCCATTTAAAAATCGAAAGTTAGTGTCATTTCCGGTGAAACCAGAAGTGAAAAAAAAATCACTTGTATGTCGAAAAGTGCTACTTATTATGTATATCCCAAATTATAATCAATTATCTTCAAAACTAAAGGAGAAAAGGGGTGTAACATGATCCTGTTACACCCGGTATGTCGAGGTAGAGCGGTCGTTTTCAACATATATGTAATTGTAATTTTGCAGACAGGCGGCAGATTTTAACAGCAGAACATATGGAGCAACTTTTAATAATATAATATATAGCGAAAAAAGTCCCAAAATATCCCAAATTTCAATCAATTATCTTCAAAACTAAAGGAGAAAAGGGGTATATTTAGTATATAGACGGTGAATATTGTTATTAAAGGAACCGTTGTTTGAGAATCTTAACTCATCATCATTCAATAAAATTTAATTGCATATTCTTGGACTTGTTCTAAATGTTTGCAGAATCCACCTAAATAAGCCTTTTCTTTTCAGAAAATCAGTTTACCGTAAGTGTTGTATTTTTGACAATAATTATGACTTATAATTACGATGTTTTCTTTTCATTAATATTCTACGAGTACTATCTTTTCTGATATTATTGTGTGACTCAATCAAACTAGTTGTCTTTGTTCATTTTTATTTTCTACGTATATAACTACTTCACTTCATTTATGTTTGTAATATTTGACTTAACTGAGGATGCTTTCTATACTGGTTCCCTGGTTCCTTCTTTATTGAACGAAGTTCTAATTTTCTAAAATTTGAATGCGGTTGTCTTCCACTCAGGAAACACATACATTAGAAACACGTTTATAATCTCTATATACATTATTTATTTTTTGTTTGTTTCTTAATGCGACTGGATTGGAACCTTTGTTTCTTTTCCTCGTGATCCTGTAAGGTAAGTAACTCTATTGGTGCAAAATATAAAATGTAAATTTGTTATTTACACTAGTCATAATTATTGTTAAATTAAAGACTAGCAAGTGCTGCTTCTATCTTTAAACCTAAAGAAATCTGGTAATAACAAAGAATGTGTTGAAGTGAAATTTTTTGATGCCTAGCTTGTATTTATTGTGCGAATGTCAGTAACCGGCTCGAGTTGTTACAAAAATAGTGAACTTTTCTTGTAGAGAACTTTGACTTTTTTTGCGTCTTTATAACAAAAATTTTGATAAAATAAACCAATTACGAGATAACTGTTTTTTTGGAACGGAAAACCGTACCAACTTGCCAAATTTTATATTTTTATTAGAAAGTGAATGATTGGTTGGTTTAGCGATTCCATTACAACCTATAATTAAGTCTTTTGAAACTATTTCACTATTGTAATTCTATATAAAAATGAGTTTCATATAATTATTATGATAACGTGTTGATGAAATTGTTAAATTAATTAAATACTCGTAGTTAAATTGAGTCAAATTATGTAGTTTTCCTAACTCCGTTTGGCTTCGCTGGAAAATATAATGTATTAAATTCGGATTTCAATATCAATTTAAAGAAATGAAATTGCGAAAGAGCTTCCGGGTAATCTACACTTTTAGACAATTCAAATAAACAATTTTGTGGTAATCGATCCAGAGAGCAGTTATCTAGTTTAGATTTAATATGTGTTTAAATAGTATATTATAAATGGTGTTATAATATTCGTAAAGTTATTGTTATTTCATATATTCATAGAAGAAATGTGAATCGCAAATTTATTGTTAACTAATAATACCTTAGAAGTCAATTTCTCTCAACTGGTTTTTTTGTTTATCTATGAAATTACATACTGTGTGGCCCAGCTAAAATTACCATCCTTGCAATTCTGTAAATATAAGCAGGGTTTAAATTTATATGGAAAACCTGGAAAAATCAGGGAATTTAAAAATTCTAAAAAAATCATGGAAATATCAGAATTTGATAAATTTCGTCAAAAATCAAGGAATTTTGTGCAACAATCTAAAAAACAATAAACTGTCTACGAGTTTTCAATATTTTCACTGTTATTTTTATTTAAGTTTTTCCTTAATTGCGATTTTAATGTAAAAAAAAAGATTTAGAAAACAGTTTATCTTCTGCAACTCCACTGGTGTCTCCTAGTAAACAGCTGAATTGATTAGCAAGTGATGGATGTGTATTCTTATACATAAAAAAAAACAAAAGAAGGTACATTCGGGTTCAACGCGCGTAGAAAAAGAGGAACATATTACTGCAGTTCGTGACTGTTTTATGAGTCTGTTCCGATCGTATCAAAATTGAAAATGACGAAATTCCCGTAGTAAACAAAGTGCTGTTGTGAGTGAAATTTCAGTATTACAGAAAAAAGAAAGTTAAAAACTCAAACATTGCAATTTATGAGAAATGTGAAATTGATATACAGCATCGATAAAATTGAGACAAAGTTGCAGAATTTGGCGATTAGGAATATGCCATTGAGAAATCGAAATTATCTCTTGCTGTTCTTGAGATTTTTGAAAAAAAAAGTAAAAATTTTAAATTTTCGTTTTTCTTTTTTTCCTGGCGTTATTTGAAGGGATATAGGAACACTAATACCAATTTTTCATTGGCGTTTTTTATCCTCTACAATTTAAGCGTATAAGACGTTTCGTCTTTTGAGACCATCATCAAGTACGTTATTTTAAATACGAACCTGTATTTTTTATTGCATTTTTTTTTGTAGAATTTGAACCTCAGACTTCGTTGATAGATTTAACTTTTTTGTTGCTAAACGTTTTGTAGCTCATTAAATGTGATTTTTTCCTTATAAAAGCTAGTTTTTATATTTATAATTAATTTTTTTTCCTTTAAAGTGAATTAGAAATTTTTTTTTTATTTTTTTATGTTTATTGTTATTATTATTTTTTTAATTTTTATCCTATTAAGTTTTTTATTCCAATCTTTCCCTAAAGCTTGGATATAACCAACAAAACCCAAATAAAAAACAGACTTTTTCAAGGGGTATGTAATATATTCACCCAGCACCCCCTAAAAAAAAATGAAAGGGAATCTTTTGGTTCAATTCCTCATAATTTTTTTTTTAATATATGGTTCCTAAAAAATTGTTTATTATTTTATTCGGGAAAAAAAATAAAAGAAGCAGTTTAAAGTATCGTATGTATTGTTCAAAAATACCCCCACCGACTTCCATACAGTAGTATATCCGTCTTGATATTCTGCAATTCTCAATCTCACGTAAGTCTTCCAGAGATGCGGGTTTTTTTGCAAAAACCTCCGATTTCAAAATTCCCAAAAAACAAAGAGAGGGCTCATTTTACCATAGAAAACGATTGAGGCCTAAAAGGGATGCTTTTCCATCCTTTAAAACCAGTTCGCCCTTAAAAGATTATCGTTAGAATGGTGATTTATTTTCTAAAGATCAAGGTACCTTTCACCATTTAAATTGTAGGAATAAAAAAGGGGCGGGGAAAGGGGCCCCTCTAAAAACCCCCTTCAAGATTTAAATTCTGAGGCCTTGGGAATGAGTTCCATGAACAAGGGATGGTTTACTCCAATACCATTGGCCTGTTACCTCCCCCATTTAACAAATGTCGATTATAGAAAAAAGGTAGTCTTTTGTTATAAAAATTAAAATTCAAGCCGAGGAATCTTTTACGTCAATTTAAATATATATGGATGAAATGTTCATGAACACTGCTTCGTGATACACCGGAAGCCTCAGTACTTTCCTCGGAGGAGGAGGATTATCCATCTGCAAAAGGCCCCGAACACCCCCCTCCCTTCTTTTCTTTCTTTTTCCTTTCTTTTTTTTTATACTTTTTGTTTCCTAAGAACTTGTTTCCATAAATTTGTATAATTGTAAAAATATGCCCTTTATTGATTAAATATGTCATAACAATTACGTTTTTAAAAATGGATTCTATTCTCTCCTGAAGGAAACCATTTTGAGAATCACTTGGTAAGATCGAAATTGGTTGTGAACAAATTAATGTTCAAGGACTATCAAAAACTGCTTTTCTAAAACTAAACGGACAAGGAAAGTGTTTTTTTTGTGAAAAAAACCGTTTTTTTTTTTGGGGGAACAAAAAAAATTTTTTTTTTTTTTTTTTTCCTCTCCTTTTTTGTGTTTTTTCTTTTTTTTTTTTGTTTATCTCAAATAAAATTATTTTCCTTAAGAACGAATCGATAAAAAAACCCGGTTTAAAAACAATAGGGGGAAAAAAGGGGGAGGGGTTTTTTTTTTTTTTTTTTTTTTTTTTTTTTATTTTTTTTTTTTTGAAAAAAGTCACAAAAAAAGTACTTAATAAGACACAATTTTTTAACGAATATGTATATTTAGCATAAATTGTATGTGAAATCAAAACAAATTCTAAACGATCATGCAATAATGATCACAAAGGCTTAAACATTTTTTCAAATAAAAAAATTTAAGTAAAAAGTTATAACAAAAGTTTTAAAATTGTCTTATATTTTCCTCTACTGACCTTAGAATAATTAAATTAATGTATTAGGTTTATCTAAAAACCATATTATATTATAAAACACTAATTTCATATGCTTATACAAAACATTCTTAATATCTCCACATTCCTAATGTTGCAGTCTTGTTGTCTGAACCGGTAGCAATAAAAGAATTTTACGAGAAATATATCATTTTTTAATTTCAATATGAATAACTTGCATAGGATTAACCTTTTAACGTTACATAAATGTGAAGTCAGAAATATGGCGTATGGAAGTTCATCTTTTTACTTTCTTATACCTAATATAAGGAAGTATAGTAATCGTGATTTTTTTTCGACCTCGAGTTTTTGATTGATTTACTGTGTGTCCCAAATTCGATGCTCACCATTGGAATCTCAGAAACGGTAAGAGCTACAAGCTACATTCATTCATTCATTCATTCATTCATTCATTCATTCATCTATTCATTCATTCATTCATTCATTCATTCATTCGTTCCATTCATTTATTCATTCCATTCATTCGTTCATTCATTTTATTTATTTAGTTATTTTATCTATGTATTTATTTACTGTTCTACAGGTAAAAACCCAACTGCAGAACAGGAGGGTAAGAAAACTAGAAAATAAGTGAAAAGAAAAAATATACATAATTAAATGTATGTATGCGTGAAAGCAAAAAAGAAACAGCAAAGTAAAATGTAGAATGAAAGGACATTTGGGACAAAAAAAAATATAAACAGACAAGTCGGCTTATTTCAAATAAATAGATCGAATATCATGAAGGCGACAAAAAAATATATCCAATTTATTACCTAGCAAATTGTTATTGTTGTACATTGTATATATGGAAGAATGGTGAAGTATATTTGTGTGCGCGATGGAGAGAGAAAAAGTTTTGTTTTCACGTGAGGATGTTTTAGGAATATGAAAATTTAATTGTTCAGTAATGTTTTACCGTCTACTTTGTGATTTATAATTTTATACAAAAATACCTGTGACTGATACCCACGCCTGTGCTTAAGACTGGACATTGAAAGTCTATCTAGCAATTGTTGTAGAAAACCGATAGACGAGTATACCCCATCAGATTTGAAGCTAAGTAATTTAAGTAATCTCTGAACGGAATCCAAATTTCCAGTATGTTCACATTCGCAGTGTATTCAACGTTTAATCGGACCGAACAATTATAAAAATTTTTTTTTGTGTCCACTCTTTATCCACAAAAACGCCCCGACTATAAATCCATGAATTTTGTATGTCTCAAATACAATGGTCTCAATATGATTTACGAACAAGAGTACATTATTGAAAGTTATACCAAGATCACGAAAGTTATTAGGGCGTTCTAAAATCGCATATTTTAGTTTATATTCAAAAGCCAGAGTAACCGATTTTAACATATAAGACATTACATTGCATTTTTGAGGATTGCGGGGTAAGTTGTTTAACTGACACTAGTTCAAAATTTTATTCAAGTTGTATTGGATTAGTTCACAGTCGCTCATGCTTCGAACTACACCAAACATTTATAAGTCATCCGCATAAAGAAGACAATTGACATCCAACTGATCAATAATGTCATTGATGAATATGTTAAATAACAGTGTCCTAAGTACAGATCCCTGCGGAACCCCTGATGTTGCAAGGTACTCGACAGACCTGAATCCATTGAAAACTACATATTGCTTTCTATTGGATAAATAAGATGCAAAAAGCGTTAGTGGTGAGTCAAAAAGCCCAAACATTTTAAGATTATTGAGTAGTATCCCATGATCAAGTTTGTCGAGTGCCTTGGAGAAATCTGTGTAAATAACGTCAATTTGAGCCTGCTTATCTATTGATTCAGCAATGAATTGCGTGATACACAGTAGATTTGTTGGGGGGGGGCCATTCATGAAACCATGTTGGTAAGGTGAGAGTCTGGTACTAATGTTGCGGTAAATATTACTATGCAGTAAAAATTCAAGAGCTTTGCAAAAATTACACAGTATGGAGATTGGATGAAAATTTGTGATAACGAGTCTGTCACCTTTTTTATATACGGGACAAATTTTGGAATATTTCTAAATTCCAGGAAAGGTACAAGTTTTCAGGCACAGATTGAACAAGATTGTAAGTGGTGAAGCAAGAATGCAGGCACAGTCCCTTAAGATAAAAGCAGGTACTGCATCCGGACCAGTTGCCATTTTGGGATTAATTTGTTTCAATGCGACAAAAACTTCATTTTCGTCAAATTCACGAATATGGACAAACAACTGTGAACGAGATAAAGACTCTCCATGTTAGGGATGCATCAGAATAGGAGTCAAAGATTTACTAGAAAAATCGACATATAAGTTTAAAATCTTTAAGGTTATCAAGTACTTGATCATTATAATACATGTTATTAGAAACACCAATTTTTGAAAAAAAAAGTTATATTATGTGATATATGACAATAGCACAATCAATGATTTGTAAAAATAAAAAAATATGTGGTCTAGATAGATAGTCTGATAACATTGTTATCATTATTGTTGTTTTTATATTTATTTGTCTATGACCAATCAAAATGTTATTGTGTGGCAAAGAAACAATATCTTATACGTCAAAAACGTTCCCAAAAACCCCAATCCATTCTTAAAATTGGAAACGGTGGACAAAATTATCGCAAAAAAAACACCTAGATCAAAATGATCAAAACATTTGCAATAGGGTTTGTCGGTTTTTAAAAACCAGTTTTTTGGAAAAATTACATAATACGAAAACGAATTTTTAAATTAAAAAAACGGTTTTACATACTAGAATTAATTTATAAAAATTAAATAAAAACGTTAACATTTTGACTTGAAATTACTTCTGGCACAAATATGTCTGTAGTAAAAGTTTACTGTAAAAGTAATCTTCATGAGTCAGACGAATGTTTGACATGGAAATCCATAAACTCATTCTATTGTATTATTTAGAGCTTTGAAGGAGGTGTCGGTTACTAGTGCCAGCTTTTATGCAGATATAATTTTATAGTGTAAACACTTACTGAAACATTCCCAAACAACAGAAAAACAGAAATTTATACAACATAATGTGAATTTTATTTCATTTTAAAATGTTAATACGTAAACTAGTTTTATTGGAAAACCGTGGTAAAAAACAAAATAGTTATATTTTTACACTAGCCAAATTTGGGGCTGATGTCACACTATATTTTTCCTTATAACTCGTGAACTGCTGGAGATATCTAAATTCTAAAGTCACTTGATTGGTTCCTTGTTAATGGCTACTCAGAGATAGGGGTTTCAACCCCGTGCCTAATGCCATAGTGGTTCCGAAATTTTTTTTTATGAACAGAATGACCAATTCACCAAATACTGCTTAAACAAAATACAAAATTGTGAAAATTTACAAAAAGTATTCTATTTTACATTTAAATTGTAGTTATATAATATTTAATAATGTAATTTTAACGGTAATAACATTTTTACAGGATGTATTAAATAATTTTACAATAAAATTTTCATTAGATGATTATTTCACGATTTACAAATTAATATTATGAAACATTTTTACAATAGTTATTAATGTTTTAATATAGATATTGTAAAATTACATCTAATATAGATTAAACTATCCTCCTAAGAGATTTACTAAGTAAATGTAATTGAAATTATAAAATCATGTTTCATATTAATATTACAGTACGAAAATTATGTAAATAATTGCCATCTTTTTGTACTGTAATTTTACAAATCTTTTTTATCAGTGAACTTCAAATTTCAATTTGGAAGATCTCAATCTATAATGTAATATTTTGGGCTAATTGGACTCCAACAATAATTACTGGTAATTAATTATTCCTAAGCCGATACATTATTTTACCATTCAGAAAACAATTATGAACAATATTTCGACCTACTTTTTTCAGAAGGGGCAAAACGGGCAATGTCTTTCTTGTATCTTTTAGAGGAAAGTATTGTCAATCATAACCATACAAAAAATATAATTGGATTAATCCTGATGATAGTTGAAACTTTAAGCAAAGGTTTAAAATAGTCAAATTGAACATAGTTGGTCTTAATTTTTTTTTATATAACAAACCAGATTAACCATACAAATAGATACATATACTGATTTTAAAAACTGGAATAAATGCTCTTTCTAAGCATATGCAGATCGAGCATACACGACTAGCAGTATGCGCAGTTTACAGTCGTCTGTCTGTTGCTAGCGAGAATGTCAGAAGGTGCTTTTACAGTAGGTTAGGATATTGCCTTTTTTCAAGAAGGAGGTCTTTTTGGGCATCTAATAAGGAGGTCTTTTTGAGCATTTAATTTGAATTATTTATTTATTTATTTATTAGATAGATAGATAGTTTATTAACCATTTAACATACAGAAGTGTACATTATGGTAAGTCAAAATTTGTATAAAATTTATAATAATATCATTCAAAATACACACTAAAAGTAAAGACAAAAAAACAGAAATCTAAATATATTCACTATATAGGGTTAAACATAAATAATCTACATGTGTTAGTGTGACAACAAAGGAATTATAAACACTAAGGAGTTCATCAAGATCTAAGCATGATTTTAGCTGCAGTAGGGCAAGATAAGCACTGTTCAATTTAAAGCAGACATGGTCAATATGTTTGGACCACAAACTTTCATCAACCCAGATTCCTAAAAATTTAGCCTCCTTTGAGAATACTATATTATTTTCGAGAAACAGTATCATGTCTAATGATTTTCTCTTATGAAAATATATGTTCACAGTTTTCTTTTTATTTAAAATTGGCCTATTTCTTTGACACCATATGTCCAACTCAGTATAAGCGGTTTTTATATTTGTCAGTGGTTCCTCAGGAATAGCACCGGACACACAAATTGTTGTATCATCAGCAAACATTGTTACTGTGCCTTCTGTAATATAATCAGGCAAGTCGTTAGTGTATATCATAAACAACAGTGGGCCAAGCACCGATCCTTGTGCAACACCTAGCAGAGCATTACTTTCATGTGACTGGATGTTGTTTATTTTTACAATAATTTTTTTATCAGTCATATATGATTTAATCCCTGCCAATGAGTTTCCTCTTATGCTAATAGTAAACAGTTTATCTGCTAATAAGTTAATGTATATAGTATCAAATGCCTGAGATAAGAGCTACTACGTATTTACCCTGGTCTAGCTCATTGTATACAAATTCAAGTAAATTATAGGAAGTTGTTTCTATTGATCTGTTTTATCTAAAAGTATGTTGTTTGAGTAATAATTTTTTGACCATCAAAGAATGAGATAAAGTTGTCATAGGTAATTCGTTCAACTAATTTTGAGAAGGTACTGAGCATAGATATTTGTCTATAATTTTCAATTTCCTCAGGATTATCGTTCTTGTGGAGAGGTAAAATGCTGGTAGTTTTATGAACCTGAGGGAATACACCTATGTTTATTTATATGTTAATGGACTATTACATGCATACAGGAACTTATCAATTCCAGCTGAATTTGAAGGTTTTAGGTTGAGTATAGCTCTTTCAACATGAGTTCCAGTAATTTCTTGTAAGTAAATTGAATTTTGCATATAGTTGGAGGTTGTGCGGGGTGAAGATAGGTTTTCACCAAAGTGATCGTTTATCTTGAGAACTGTGCGAAAATGTGCAAAAATTTATTTGCAACTAGTTCTGTGTCATTTATTTTCATACCATTTTCATCTAGTGTTGTGGTAATGTTTTTAGTATTTTTTCCTAGATTATTATTTACTACTTGCCAAATATCTTTTATTTTATATTTAGAATTATGTATTTTGTTCTTATAATAATCATATTGAGCTTTTTTAATTTTATATTTGTATTCTCGTATTTTGTCTACATACGAGTCTCTACTTCGTTCAGTACTCAAATTATTTGCTAGCCATTGTAAGTTTTTTAATGTATTCTTATCATTTGCTAATTCCTTAGTGTACCAAGAATTACTTTTATTAAAATGTTGCCTTTTTTGTAAAAATTTACGTATTATTTTATTTTTTTTAAAGTTGGTATTTTTTTGTGTTTATTATTATGAGAATATTAATTTATGTTTTTAGAATTACTTTTTGTTTCGAAAAGAAAAATGTTTGATTGTGTGCTGTTCTGACATTTTTCATAATTTTATTGTTTTACTATCTGTATCGTCTGGGAAGAAACACTGAAATTGTGAAACATTGAGATAATTTTAAGAAATACGTTAATACGCAAAGATTTCTTTAGATGAACAAGCAATACTCTCCACCGCAGCTTTAGCGATACTGATTCTACTCTGACTTTGTCTCGTGGGTACCTCCCAGCAAGCGCCCTGACGCAATCGTTAACTTTTGTTCGGACTTCGTATTCATACGAGCAACTGTAAACTGCGCATATCGCTAGTCGTGTATCTAGTGCGTTGGCTCGATCTGTATAAAACTTTATAATTTCGACAATCTTTTAGGTACAAATTCGTTTATTGAAAATGGGCTCAATATTGAATTTATTTGACCTTGCCGAACCTCGCGATTCGAAATTATCTAACTTAATACAATCAACGTTTAAATAAACAAACTTTCTGAAATATTAAAGTTTAGTGTATTGACTATTAGAAAATAAATGTTTCAGATTGTAACTCAGGTTCTTATATTTGGCATTTTCGAAGACCGTACATTTAATCTATGACATTTTACAAATGTAGGTTGCAAAGCGTAAAGTTTTTTGTGAACCGATATCGTTGTATTTAATACATACACTCAACGCGTACATAACCAGGTCGCATGTTAAACTGATCACCCAGTGATCATCAATGTCTAACATATACTACGTAAATAACTAGTTGAAATAATCTGCACGTGTAGCTGTGGCCGCAGGCGAGCAATTAGTAATAATTTAATGAATAAGTAAAGTAAACACGCTGGTCTGTTAATGTTTTGTATAAATTATATTCAGGATATAAGAAAACAGTCTTGCCTACTGAAAAACACGTCTGCTGTTTACGCACTTTTAATGTTATTATTGTTAATAATGTTTATTCTTCCAGTATTCTACGGGGTGACTGTATTTTCAGATATTTAGTCTTAGAAGAGTTATTTATGTGATACCTATGAAAGAAAGAAAAATCGTACATAAACATTATGTATTTTTCAGTTAGCCAAATTGTGAAAAATTTTTCTTTTTAATACCTATGAAATAAAGGAATGATCATTATTTTGTGGTATGGTGCGATGAAACCTTTTTCAAAATTGGCTTTAACACAAGTTTTCAAAGGTGTGATCATATTGAAAATGCAAAGTGTAAAATACCTCAAATAAAGCTCGCATTCAATAAAATTTTTAAGACTGAAAAAATTGCTGAGTGTTAAGTACACAAAATATTCAGGGAAACAAGTGAAGGTTAATTTGTGAATATTTGCAAATGTGTTAGACACATTTTGGCCTAAATTGTTCACAAAGGAATATTATTTGAAAGAATTCTCAATTTTGAAAAAAATGCATCATACATCAGTAATACTTTAGCAACATCCACCATGTCCAAAAAGCTTATAATTTGGTATGTTATTTGGGCCTAGAATCATCAATATCTGTTAAAAAGTAAAGAAGTTCCGAGCGATTAAAAAGCGCGGGTTTTTTTATAACTTGTTCGGAATATATTATTGCAAAGCGTCCGAGTAAAATTAATAAAAAAATCATGAATTTACCTTCTTAATAAACTAAATCCAAAATTACATTCATTGATCCACCGCAGCACTCAACACTTTTTAATTCAATAAACCAAACTGACAAAAATCACTGAAAAACGAGCTTATTCCCCTCATTGTCACTTCATATGAATGACTATAGCACGCACAATGTTAAAGTATTAAACTAGAGAACAACGATTTACTTTCACTTGATACCAGTTTTGAAAAATAAGAAAACATCTATTTTATCTATAAATGGTCCAGACAGATATAATCATGGTTTATATGTTATATGTTAATGTAATGTTTACCAAACAGTATATATTTAGAAATATAAAAAAGGTGTTATTCACATTTTTTGACGTAGGCTCTGTTTGGTATGCTGTATATTAGATATACAGCGTGAACGCTTTTAACACTTCACACGATTTACTTGTTTTATTTTGTGTACAATACCCGCCGTAATTAAGCAATGATTAAAAAATATATTTTTTCTACAAACACCATTAAAAACTAAATTTTTAACACGGCATACTTGAATTAAAAATGTAATATTGTATAAACTCGCGTTAGAAATGATCACATGATTTACTTTTAACACTAGTGCAAAAAGTAAAATGACAAGTCGTTTGTCATAATGACATTTATATATTTATTAACAAAAAATTACAAGTTATTTAGAAATATTTATATTAATTGTACAATTGGAGCAATTAGTAATATTTATCCCTTGTGAGGAAGCTACGATTCGCTTCCTTCTGGACTATAGTTAATATTGGAACTCATCATATTACAATAGTTTTTCACATTTGACAAGCATGTGTCAAACAATGGACAAACTTGATTGATTTATTTCATAAATCCTACAAACCACTAGAATTATGAGGTAACCATTAAAATGATTTGAAATCTTTTTAAAGAAGCTTTATTGTTCTTTTAAAGGTGTTTGTAGAAAAAACATTGTATGATACACGTGTTAAAAATGACTATTTTGTTCGTGGAGTTGCTCCACTCGCTTACGCTCGTTTGGCAAACTTCTCCACTCACAAAATAAAAAGTCATTTTTAGCACTTGTACCATAAATAACTATTATATAAATTACATTTTGTAATTTAGCTTATAATAATAATATAGTTATTAAGGTATCAAGGGTGTTATAAGGATAATAACGCACCGAGGTCGACAGTGTACTTCCCAAAGGCCTCTGGCCCGAAGGAATGTACGTCGACCGAAGACGTCATTATTCTAATTCTTTATAAAATCCGTGGTGACTTCAACGTTTAATGTCCTACTAGTATGTTATTTAATTCGAAAATTCTTCGATATTTACGCTTGATTAATTTGACATCTATTATGTTCAGGACGTTTTCATTTAAAAGAAAATAATAATCGAAATTATTTGTAAACGCTATAACAACGCAACACATTTTGTTAGTAACGCCTGTATTAGAGCTGTCGAACTGGAAAATCTGTTTCTGGTGCTATATTATCACCCAAGGCATTCATACGAGGTAGACCAGACACCAGTGCTGCCTTACGTCCCCGGAGATGTAGAGTCCGTTGTGGAGAACTAGAAATGTCGTATTTATTAGTATTACTCGTTCCCGACTGTCTAGCTAATACAAGCCAATAATAATAATAATAATAATGCTCTTAGAATTGAAGGTCATACCTGTCAGAAATTAGCTAAGTGGCTGGCAGGCCAAATCAGGGGGTTCTCTCCGTCTGCTTAGGGCACATGCTTCTGACATCTACAGTTACTAACCCTGCGGGATGTGAGGAGTGGCTGTGGTTAATGTGTGGGTGCAACTGTCATGCGAATTGGAGCCATGGAAGAACCGTCCAGCGCCGGGAAACCGAAAGAAAAAATAATAATAGTAATAATAAACACCTTTATTGCCCAACAGGTTACAAAAATCCAATTACAGGACAAAATTTAATAGAAACAAATAGTAAGTTCAATACATTGAAACATGCAATTATATGTGAAAATATACAAAGCCAAATATAATTAACTATAGCTAAATTATATTAAATCAATTAGGTGAATTAATTTAAATATTATATTAAACCAAATCGTATCATTTTAGTTAAGTTAAATCAAATAAGATTAATGTGCTCTGTAACAATTTTAATCAGTTTATTTAAGCATAATAATTATCACAAAACATGTCAATACTATTTGCAGTTGCACATGGTATAAATGAGTAAACGTAACAGCATATTAGTTCAAGCTACAGGTAAATGGAAGGTAAGTCTTGTGAAAATTTTGGAATTCGAAATGATATTTTACAATTTAGACTAATACAATCAATTTTCTTATGTAAAAGCTTATAAATAAAGCTTAATGCAGTTGATCATTGATGAGGTTAATAGAATTACATAACTCCGTGCAAAATGTATAAACAATTTGCTAGTTTTTAAAATGTTCGAAGAACCGTGAATTGATGAGTTTATATAGTAAAAAAACACTATTTTTTAACTTAACGTAGATAAATATATTTACAAGAAAAATAACAATGGTTGAAATTAATAACGATGTTTACAGTACTATGTCTATCAAGAGGATTTAAAATTTTTGTTTTCTGACCTAACCAAATCAAATATCCGCTTACAAAAACAATTTGGGAAAACCAAAGCTATAAAATGAATAAAGCGGCGGAATACATCAAAGCAGGTATATGCAAGTAAACCGTTAATAATAATATAAATGCAAATTACGGAGATACCCAGTGCAACTGTAGATATGATTTAGAAATTATGATTATTACAAATTTTGAATATTTGAAATTCAAGGTATGATACAACAATCATACATACGAAAAATAGACGACATTTAATGTTGTGTGGTCTTGAAAATTGCGAGTTTCGATTTATGAAACCCAATATTTTAAGTGCAAACGATGTATATTGATGAATATGCTTATTGAAAGAGAATTTGTTGCCAAATACTGTAGCAAGATCATTCATGGTTTCACAACGGCATAAGTACATCTTAATTGATAAGTAAATTTAATGTATTGCTTTTTTAGGGTTTATTACCGAACAATACATTATCATTAGTGACTTAACCGTGCATTCTGGTTTGACTTATTTTTTGAGGAAATATAATTCTCATTTTTTATACTGTGATCAACTTTTTCAAGATGTATCTTATATGCTGCTTTGATTTGTAATTTGACTAATGATCTTAATCGTTAAAATTGTTCTAACCAATTGACAAGTTCCGTTTGCGTGTGCTTCTTACGATAATAGTTTTTTAATTTAATATTATGAATTATGTCAGAAGTATACCAGGAAGGATATTTTTGCTAATAAATAACACATGATTTTCAAATAGTTGATTGATTCGACCTTTACTTGATGAAAATCCATTTTACAAATAAACACAAAATAAACTTCTGTTTGATTTTCACAATTATTTTAATAAACTTATAATAGTTCAACACATCCTGTAAAACATAAACACGCTGCCTATATTAGTATGATAAACAGATTAACCAAATTTCCTTTAACTGAAAATAATTACAACAACGAATTAAATTTTATTAAACAAATAGCAGTGAATAATGGTTTTAAAGAAACTTTGTTAACAATTTACTTAAAAAAGAAAAATTATAATATAGCAATAGAGGCAGTTTATCCAAAAGTAGAAATTAGTGAATTAAGTGATTTAAGATATAAAACCCTTACATATATAGGCCAACCTACCGAAAAAAAATATCAGTTGAACTTAAGAAAAAACATAATATTAAAATAGCATTTAAAACTAATAACACTCTAGGAAAATTTATCAAGAACAATAAAGATAAAACTAAAAAAAGAACAAAAAAGTGGAGTCTATAAGCTTACTTGTGGTACATGCCCTAAAGTATACATCGGACAAACGGGAAGAAATTTTGGAAAAGATTGTCGGAACATAAACGCAGTTTTAATAACAATAAATTAGATTCGACGTATGCCAACCATTTGCTAGAGGAAAATCATTCTTTTAATAACAATTTTGATATTTTACACATAGAAAAGGCTTAAAATTGTCACTATTAGAGACATTAGAAATTAATAAATTAAAAAAATAGTAATATCATTTTAAATGACCAGCTAGATTTAAACTGTTCACCGCTGTTAAATATTTTCTAAATTATTTTGTACCTTATTTTATTACTGTTCCATTTTATTACCCTAGATTAGTTGATATATATACCCACACTTTGTAATAAAGAATTTAGTCTTGTACTCACCATCTGACGAAGCCACTGTGTGGCGAAACAATTGTCATAAGTTTATTAAAATAACTGTGAAAATCAAACAGAAGTTTATTTTGTGTTTACATGATTTTCAAGTATATGTGTTAATTTGGTGTAGAACATTTCACATGCAAGATCAACATCAGCATATGAAATTAAGAAATACTAATCCGTTGATTAAAGTTCAGGGTAGTTACCTTACGTTGAAGTTGCCATTATTAGAAAAATTAATAGAGCGATTATCACCAATTGTTAATAGGAAATGAAAACAAAAACAATTTGTTTATGCAAGAAACCTGTTTATTTTATCGCTGTTGGTTTTTATTACGATTGCCTTTCGCGGAGTCAGAACATAGAAGGTGTGTTTTTGGTTTTTTTTATAAATATCAGACGTAGCATGATACTTGTTTTAGGCATCAATGTAATTTTTATATAATTTTTTAATGGTTAAATTCTAGTATTTTAATTTTAGAGCCCAAATTTAATTATAACAAAAAAATTTATATAATAATTATAGACGTTACAATAAATAGCTCATGCGCAAAACTATTTTAAATATTGTATCATGGGTGAGTTTTTTTAACTATTTACAATAAACCAAAGTAAGTGTCTACTTCTCGAACACTGCGAAATCCCCTCGTTAAGTACAAAAGAGCTGGTTGTGGTCAAGAATAAAACAACGTGGAGACTAGTGCTATGTCCCCCCAAAAGAGACAACTAGGTGTTTCGAACTTATTGTTCCTCATCAGCATAGTTAACAAAATTGGGCCAGGGATGGGCTATATTAGGAACGAAAACTAACGTTTTGCTCGTCTTTTTCATGATCTTCTGGACAACTAAATTCCTAGAAGGTGGATTGGCGAGAAACGATGGAATGACCCCAAGGTACCCAGGTTTTACATCCCTTAATTGTTGTTTATTGATCTATGTCAACAGACCACAAAATTTGGAGGATTTAAAAACTCGAATTACAGATAAAATACGCAGAATTAGTCAAAATGTCGTTCAAAATGTACAAGAGGAGTTTGTAAATATGCATGCATATTGTAAAGAAACCGAATGGCAGTTCAAACACTTAATATAATAATTTTATTTGCGTACCAACTAAGTTTGATTTATTTTTTGTTAATTTAGGTTTTCTAATTTAAAATTGACTTGCTCGAAAATGTTCTTATGTAAGGTGTTAAAATTTTTATGCTGCCATTGTGACAATTGAAGAATCTATCAAAATCAAGAAAACGGGGGGGGAGGATTTTAAAAAAATGACGTCACCACTCGAAAACAAATGATGGTTCAAAATTTAATTTGATATAAACGGGTATTTTTATAAAATAAAATCGATCTACCCGAGATTTTCTTCCAAAAAAATTTGTTTCAATTTTAATGAATTTATTTTAGCCTGTATTGTTTTATTAACTACGTTCTATATTTCATTACAGATATCCCAATCGTTCTTTATGTAATCAGCACATTTCTCTCCAATCATAATAGCAGCGGCGTTGGGATGACCGCCTATTTGATCAGGCACCACACCGGCATCACACACCCTTAATGTCTCGATTCCATACACTTGCAGCTGACTATTCACCACAGCCGTTGGATCATCGCGTGGGCCCATCTTCGTAGTACCAATTTGATGGTACAGTGTGAAAGCCATGGTACGCAAAGCGCACGCCCAATAGTCAAAGCTGTTAAAAACATGTTCTTCGCAACCATATACAGGCAAGTCATTCAAACGTGCACCGTTCATTTTAAAAGGCTTAGTCTCACCTAGTTTTTGGATGTATAGAATTGGCTTCTACCATGGTTTTTATGTCCTTGTTCTCGGGATCTGTGAAATAATTGGGGTAGATCAAGGGAGGCGCACGAGGATTGTTACATCGGAGTGTTATATTCCCCTTCGATTTCGGGTAAAGTAAAGTTGGGAATATACCCCAGTGCGGGCGTCTTTGAGCAAGCTTGAAAACGCTGTCGTAAACCTTGTCTCGAAATGCGAAAGCTGAAAAAAAATCTAATGTTAAACGTACAATAGGGAAAAAAGAAATATCTCGAACTAAGCGTACAATATAATTAGATCGTGGAAAAGTAGACAAAATTAAGTGAAGCCTTATCGGTTTGGTCAGTCGTTGAGAGGTAAAGATGTCTGCGATGGTATGACCATTCATTTCAAACTACAACTTAACCGACAGCAGAGAATTTGTAGCCTTTGGATACTAGTATACTATATTATGTAATAAAAACGCATGTTTTATTAAAACCGCTGTTATACATTTGGGACATTACCTATCAAAACTTCGAGCATAATATATAAGAAGTAACCGTCAGTTCTAAATCTCACGGGCAAGCGCGGGTGATGCCTCCATGTCCGCATGTTCTGTGGTGGTCCGTGCCACAGTAGAGAGCGCATGTGCGACGTTTCTCTGCTGTGCCTGTTCTCTGCGTGAGACTATCTCAGTTACCGAATTTGTGCTCTGATATTATATTGCCAGTCTCCTCGAGAGAAATTTATACATTTTACTGTTTTCGGGGTCGAGAGGAGATGACGGCAGTTCTTGACAAAGCTTTGAAGTTGCACAACTTCTCTACCACAATTTATTGCCAGTAGTGATAAAACACAGTCAAATAATAGTGTAAAGTTAAAAGCCTAATATACCTATTTTACTGAAAGTGTGCCGGTCCGAAGCTAGTGAACCTCGAGAAAACAGAAATTCAACATCTGGCTGATCTCCTTCGGTTGTGGACTCGGAAGTTTTCATAAAGCCAACTCCCTCTATAGCACCTGTTAAAGGTCCTTTCCCAAAAATGACATAGTTTAAAAAACTGGCAGCCATCCTTACTAGGTTTTGGTCAATATCAAAATCTATGAGATAAAGAAGGCCGTAAAATATCAGATGATCTTGAAGATTATTACCAACGGGTAAATCTTGTATACATCTTATTCCGTGTTCACTCAAATGGTGCTTAGGTCCTATTCCGGAAAGCATGAGGAGCTGGGGTGAATTTATGGCACCTAAAATGAAAACATATAGTTACTAATAGGCGAGCGAATGCCCTCTAAAAGTTGTTCAGAAAACGAGTGACCAACTAATCGTGTTCTGCAGGCCAATTTAATTTTTAATCGATAGTATATACCGGGTGACACAGGAGACATGTAACACCCCGTAGCATGTTTATTTAAAAAAGATATTATTTTGAAATTTGGTACACTTATATAATGCGTGATTGTCCTTTTTTTAAGTACAAAAAAATCTTTGTCCACCACTTGCGGTTTCACCGGAAGTGACATCTACTCTGTTATTTTAAATGGCACCCTGTATATTTTTTTTACCTATCTGATTCGTCTCTAGATTCTCTTTTCAACCATATATCGGAACATGGCATTTGTTTTTAAAATGACAGTTAATATCAATTTTAGTTTGTTAAGTCTAGGTGGCCCTGATATGAACCTTGGCAGATATTGATGCGTAGTGTGCCGTGATATCGAAAGACCTCTGGCATGCAACTTTGTGCCTCATATTTTTTTGGGAATAACCAGTAGCTGAACAAACTAATAAGATCTAACTTATTTAAAAAAAATATCTTTAAACAACCCACGATATCTTAAAAACCAAGATAGGAACCCCATTTTTTTACTTCACCTAGTTAAAAAATACTTATTTATCTTTTATTTTTTGTCCAATACAATTGCTGTGCCTATCATATTTTGCTTTCTTCATTAAAATTAGTATCGAATGTTATTGCATAGTAATGAATATTGTACTGCAACAAAAATATTTAGTAAGCAGGCGGTGGAAACAAAAGAAGGTAAAACGACGCGTCATTTTGATTTGACAATTAAGAATTGTTTACTTGGCAGCAATTTAAGTATTTTTCATTAAATTATACCTAAGTTATCACGTTTTTAACTCTATTTTGCCATGTATTCACGAAATGAGGTAGATCCCACGATTTCGATAAGACAGATTGAGGACCAAATCGGTGTAAATCGGGAATCAGCTCGACGCATTTTGAAAAAACATAAATTTAAATCATACAAGTACCAAATACACCAGCATTTATACGAAAATGATTTTCAAAGAAGATTGAACTATTGCAATTGGTTTCTGAACAGACACAATTTGGATAATAATTTTCATGAGCAAATTTTATTTTCCGACGAGTCCAGGTTCACTAATTTGGGATTATTCAATCGTAACAACACCCGTTATTGGGCACAAGAAAATCCCAGATATATGAGAGAAAGTGCATATCAGGAGCGATTTAGTTTTAATGTATGGTTAGGAGTAATTGGCAGAAGAATTATTGGGCCAATAATTTTTGATGGTCCATTAAATGGAGAAAGATATTTGGGATTTTTGAAAAACCAGATACAAGATTTTTTGGAAGAACTGCCACCTAATGTTAACCCAATAATTTTTCAACAGGATGGGGCTCCACCACATAACAGCAGAGTTGTGGTGAATTATTTAAATGAAAGGTTTGGAGAAAACTGGATGGGAACAAATGGGCCCGTTCGATGGCCTGCAAGGTCACCAGACCTTACGCCGCTTGATTTTTTTGTATGGGGCCACCTCAAGGAAAACGTTTATAGGACTCCACCAACAAACAGAGAAGACATAGAAATGAGAGTCAGAAGAGCAATCGATGGGATTACTGAATTGTAGTTAGATAATGTGCTTAGGGCCACCGTCACAAAAACACGATTGTGCAGAGATAATAACGGACAACATTTTGAACATCTGTAGTAAAAAAAATGTTTTTTGTATGTAGTACTTCAGTAAATATTTTATTTTAATTTCATTCATTTGTTGTAAAAATGTATTACATAGTGTAATGGTTTTTCATCAATTTTGTTCAAATGTGTTTTACTGATGTTTCTTATTTATTAAAAGAATCGTTTTACCTACTTTTATTTTGTTTCCACCGCCTGCTTACTAAATATTTTTGTTGCAGTACAATATTCATTACTATGCAATAACATTCGATAGTAATTTTAATGAAGAAAGCAAAATATGATAGGCACAGCAATTGTATTGGACAAAAATAAAAGATAAATAAGTATTTTTTTAACTAGGTGAAGTAAAAAAATGGGGTTCCTATCTTGGTTTTTAAGATATCGTGGGTTGTTTAAAGATATTTTTTTTAAATAAGTTAGATCTTATTAGTCTGTTCAGCTACTGGTTATTCCCAAAAAAATATGAGGCACAAAGTTGCATGCCAGAGGTCTTTCGATATCACGGCACACTACGCATCAATATCTGCCAAGGTTCATATCAGGGCCACCTAGACTTAACAAACTAAAATTGATATTAACTGTCATTTTAAAAACAAATGCTATGTTCCGATACATGGTTGAAAAGAGAATCTAGAGACGAATCAAATAGGTAAAAAAATATACAGGGTGCCATTTAAAATAACAGAGTAGATGTCACTTCCGGTGAAACTGCAATTGGTGGACAAAAATTTGTTGTACTTAAGAAAGGACAATCACGCATTATATAAGTGTACCAAATTTCAAAATAATATCTTTTTAAATAAACATGCTACGGGGTGTTACATGTCTCCTGTGTCACCCGGTATATCAAATCGAAGACGACCAGGTTTTAATAAAACCAAGTAATAAAATAAATAATTTGTAGATATCCAAATTTTTGTAAAATTGCTTGTACTTTTTAAACAAAAACAGGAAACAATATGGGTAGTTTTATTTCATAAAGTTTATTAATTTTTTTTTTAAACGGCTAAGAAAAAACCTGTTTGGGAATTAATTTTTTTCAGTAAATTTACATCTTTGCTTCGAGTTCGAGTTTATCTTTGCTTAATTCGTACTGAATTTAAAATCGCCGTCACTATCCTACACACACAGGGTTCCTGCAAAATGTCCTGTGTTTTTCATATTTTTGCCGATTTTGTCGCATAAGCAAATATTTGTCGTAATTTCCAATTTGAATTGTTAAAAACATACTGTATCCTTCGCAGTGTTTTGAACATAAACGTGACCGGATGGATGGACCGATGAACAAATAAACATACAGCTGGACAGACCGAGATAATTTTGAAAGGTGTTAGAATTCGATGACAGCACAATGGTGTATAATAATGTTTGCTCTTCTACCAATATTAACGATGATGGAAAATGTGTAGCAAATATAATATGTATAGTTGGAATTCGTGGGATACATAATAATCCCGTGAGGCGTCGGATGCCACGGGAGGACTGACTGGCATCGGGAAACCGAAAAAATAATAATAATAATAATAATAATACGTCTTTATTGTATGAAAAATTGTTGTACAATTTTTGTTACAAAAGGCGAAGTCTAGCCTATGGCTAATTAAAATACCAAACATGAAAAGTAAAAATTGGAGGAAAGTACAATTATACAAAGAAAAATAAATGTTTAGTCTATTCAACAAAAAATAATAACATTCGCATGCTATGAGCATGCATGAAACATTTCATAGTACCTATATGTGACTTACATATTAATTGTACAAAAAAAATAATAATAAAAATAAGAAAAAAAAATGGTCTACCTCTGTTCCTGTAAAACGGTCGACAATTCGACATAGAGCGCGAAACACAGGATTATTTTCTAAAATTGTGTAAATGTTTTTTCTCACACGTTCAACAGTTGTTCCTGGTACCTAGAAAATGTATTGACGCAGATCAAAGATAGTGTTTAATGCGTTAATTATAGAATAACCTGATGATGACGTCGGTGAACTCTCAAGATTGCATATGGCTAAAAGAATTTTGAAAAAATGAGAGTATATGTACACCAAATATTCCTGACCAGTTGAGTCCAAAAACGCTTGCTGAGCATATAAAATAGAAAGTGCATCGTTCAAATTTAATTGTTCTATCAGTCTTTTCACATCATCAAAGTGAACGTCACAATGGGCTGAGGGAGTAGTGGTGTATTTGGAAAATAATTTTATCCGGGTTGGTGCCTTTAAAAATACCTTTTTGACTCTGGCTATTAACTTATCTACGTTAAGATAGCAATCCCTAACAGTTTCGGCAATTCGATGGAACCCATGTGCCAAACATGTCACATGAACTAAATTAACATAATAATGGCAAACTATTATACAGCTACATTTCAGATAATATTTACTTGCATTTTTCTTAACGCGTCACTAGATGTAATGGAAAAATACGTATTTAGTCACCACCAAGAAAATATTAAATAAATAATACAATGTATCAAATTTATTATAACTTTGTAGTATTATAAGGCTAAGACATCGATAATGCAAATGCATATAACGTAACAAAACATTATACCCATAAACTTGTTTATAGCCATTAAATTACAGATAATTAGAGGAATAAGTAATTAGTAATAAGGAATTAATTAGTAATACTTTGCACTTATCGTAAATCATAATATCAAAAAATCGATAACTATTGTGCATTTGTGATTAAAGCATGAAACTTTGAACACAGACATTTTATATTTTCCGATCCTGATATTGTACTTAATCTAAAATATACTTTTTTAGACGTTGTCCAGCCGCCTTTATATACGCCGCTGCGTCCGTTACAAACAGCAAACACGTCCTTTGTTGCTTTCAAAGTTCACGTATTTTAAGACAAATTGATATATTGTTGCTGCATTTGTATGTTCCAATACTTTTGATGATATTAAATGAGCTCGTATTGGGACAAATTCATCCAACCCACCAAGTAAAACGTTTGTGACCTTCTGGCCTCTAATCAGTGGTTTCGTCGACACTAACCCAGATATGTTTCTCATGCAACTCAGAATAGATTTCTTCTTTAATTTTGTCGCACACAGGTGTCTCCATTACCTCTGATATTTACTTCGACGTACGGCATTAACTACTATTTAACTTAAATACGTTTATTCCTTTGCATTTCATTGTCATTGTATGAAACTGTTTTATTTAAAAAATTGAACAGTATTATTAGAATTACTTTAATTATTATTAATTAAAATAATGTTACTATTAATTACCATTATTGTAGGAGTTTATTATTGATTTCAAAAATTAAATTGAGTGTCATCAAGCGAAAAGTTTTGTGGTCAAATTCAGTTCGTCTCTGGAATGTACCTCGAGGATCCCAACTATAATAATATGTATACTCTTCGTTTTAGAAGGAAGTGTATAACTATTTCAATAGATTTGAAAAAGTATGTCTGATTAGCGATTACTATTGAAGAATCAAAATTGCTTTCTGATTTACCCTGCCGACAATATAACTTCTTTTCTGGCGAGAACCGTGCACCTTTGTTATCATTCTCGTACTCCACTCCATAGGCCTTTTTAGTTTTTTCATTGATGTGAATTTTTGTAACAAATGCACCAATGAGAATATCCAAATTTTTTCTTTGTTTATTGATGTAAAATGCGTTGGCGACACTGTCTCTTCTTCCTTTCCGTGTAGCTGCTGTAGCCGGCCAAATCCACATGAACCATTTGCATTGTAATCAATTTCAGGAAACCCCATTTCTTTGCCGCCTTCTATAAATGCCTCAAGCAACTTCGACTTGTAAATCCATTCCAATAGATAAGGGGCCATCTTTTCCATGATAGATGGGATCTGCGTTAGGAAAGCGAGCATTTTCGGATTTTTTAAAATACGGGAGGGACATCATCATAAGACCATCCTACAACAAAAAAAATACAACTCGAGTGATTCGCAGTTTGGAAATGGGTTTCAATTTTCTTAAAAGTTCCGACTATTCCCATTTTTTCACGCATAACAGTATCTAAATTAATATCAACGTCTGAGATGTTTGTAAAAATTCAGCATGATTTGTAAATCATACATCCAATATATTTTATGTAAGGGTATTACTTTACACTAATAAAAGTAATTGTATTCCCTAGCCATTCACAGTGTCAATGATTTGGATATTAATATAATTAAAGAACTATTAATATACTATATCTTCTTACATTACTTATAAATAGGTGTTTTAGTGAAGGAGTTTCCCAGACTCTTTTAATCTAACCTAAGTCATCCAATTTAAAAAACGCGATACAGGAATAATGGACAACTATAGGCTCGTTTCAGTTCCCTATTTTTGCTAAGCTAGTTAAAATTCTTTTTAAATTATGTATCATTGGCTCAGTACTTAGAAAATCACCCTTTAATACTGTGTTGTCAGTATGATTTTTGATCCAAACTTTTACAACTCGAGCTGTGCAGAGGGTAGTAGGTGAAACATACATTGTGTGATCTCTCCAAAGCTTTCGACTGTGTTTCTCATGATCTGCGGTTGATAAAATTTTTCACTATGGTATAAGAGGGTTGCCTTTTTAATTTGTTTGAATCGTACTTAAATAACATGCGATGTATCAGTAATATGAATTCATATTTTAGTGATGGTAAACATGGAATGTCCAAGGATCTGTCTTGGGGCCACTCTTGTTTATATTATTTATTAGTGATATTTGTTACTTCCTTCATCCTTACAATTGTATACTTTTTGCCGATGATGCAACTTTAATCGTTTATTTCTAAAAGGGCCTAAGTGAATTTTTGCGATTTTGGATTTGAGAGAAAATGTATATTTAAAAGCAAAATCTATGGTTATGATTTGCGCAAAAAGAACCCACACTGCATTCTTATTTAGTGAAATATGAGGATATTAAATAATCGTTTAGTGCAGAAAGAACTCAAGTTTATCAAAATTAGGTGTGAAAATTAGGCATATG
This sequence comes from Rhamnusium bicolor, assembly GCA_029963845.1. Lineage (NCBI taxonomy): Eukaryota > Metazoa > Arthropoda > Insecta > Coleoptera > Cerambycidae > Rhamnusium > Rhamnusium bicolor. The sequence continues at coordinate 28,116 of JANEYF010005906.1, forward strand.
TTTTTAGCTCCGTTTCAATAATGACCTTGTTACAGTAGACCACAACTTTAAGAGACACATAAAAAATCTCAAAGCTTTAGGTACCGCGATGTTCCTTAG
>JANEYF010005909.1:0-56646 GCA_029963845.1 Rhamnusium bicolor
ATGACAGAAACATACGCTGAAAAATGGTTAGATACTACGTTTACACCTTATGATATCAATAGATGGTAAATTAATGAAACCTGCGGACAGAAAGATCTATAGAGTTGAACTAAAATTATCATTTAGTTCACTTACTTGTCTTGGCATAGGCTAGGTATAAATATTATATTGGCATATTAAAACATCTATTACTTCTTTAAATGTTTCGATTCGGATATTTAAGGAAATCAGTTCCATATAAGTTCAGGCTTAACAGACAAAAACTAATAAGTTGGTGAAGCGAAAGCTGAGTAAAGCAAAGTATTGTAAGCTAAAGATGACCAATGAAGATGCAGACATCGCTGTTTCAAAACTTGTAAACAAAACTAAAGACTATGTGGAGAAAAACTAATACACAATTACACTTTTAAGAAATAATTTGTTTAAATATTGATGTTTTCGAATATAAAAATAAACAAGATTTTTAGCGGCCATGTGACGGACGTTCACAAAATATTTTCTTTGAGTTTCATGAGGGCGTCATCAGCAGGTGGATCTACTAAAACATCTCTTACTTCGTAGCCAAAATCAGTAGATAATGACGGAAACAAAATATTGAACTGCATTTTGTCCGCGAAAGTTTTTCTCGTTGCAAATGTGCCTAAAGTAAATGAATCAGTATGGATCGTTATATTAAAATTACATACGCATGCAAAATTTAAATAACATAAGATTTCTGATACTTCTGTGGCATTGTCTTTGTTCGGGGTTCATGAAACACTTTCTTAAAATATTAACATTTCTATATTTTTGAGTTGTCAAAAAAAAAAAAAAATGTTAATATTGTTTTTCATGTAACTTATAAAAAAATTTGGCATTGTATGATTTTAAATTTCAGTGAATTATGTGTTTTGGAAAGAATTTGTAAAATTGGAACTGAGGTCAGGTACCCGATTTTATTATTTTGTTCATTTTGACAACGATATAAATTAAATTAAGACTTTTATAGCACTAGAAATAATCAAAAGCACTTTGTGGTTAATACGCTAAATTTTAATCCCTAGAAATGACAGGATAAGATTATAGAAGTTGCTCTAATATACATACGTTTTCAATTTGCAGATATTTTTGAGAATGCAGCGTTTCAGATAAATTTTAAATTACTATAGATTTCCTATTTTAAATACCACCAGAGGAAGTAATTAAAATGTAAATTGTGTCAGTAGACATAGATGGCCAATATACAGAACCATTAATATTAATCGATCCTTCAGTGAAAATTCTACATACCGGATCTCTTCATAATCGAATCATAACTGACGGATGATGGAAAACCGTTTTGTCTGTGCCGGTCATGTAAGAATTCATTGGACCTAACATTTTTTATTCAACATAGAATACATATACAGGGTGTTTCATTATGAACTGTATATACCTTTAGGAGCGATAAGAAAGCTTCTTGGCTATTCGGGAATGGCCATAGGATTTGTCTGTTCTGTTTAATTACTCAGATTCAGGGTGATAAACTACTTTTGGCCAGAATATATTTTGCCCAGAATTTCCTTACTATTTATTAGAATTTTTTTAAATTTGTATATACTTAGTGTACTTGTCCTATTTGATTTTTTTGTATGAAATAAAAGTATTATAATTTTTGCAATACCGTTTTTTACTTGTGAAATATCAGTACATTTCTCACCATTTTTGTGACTGATAATTCACAGTGTAATTCTTAAGTTATATCAAATGAAAATAACGAGATATCAATTTCTGATTAATGATTTCTGTCTGGAGAAACAACGTAAATATGATTTTTTGCTCGCCGACAGTGTATCTATTCACCGCGTTTCCCAGTAGCAGTTTCTATACTTTACTGCTGCAATGGTCTGACTACTTCCTTGGTTAACATTTAGAAACAAAGAATATTCAGCTCGCAGTTTTGGTAATCTATCTGAAAATGAAAGTTTTAGGTGAATGTATATTTTCATCATGGAAGATTTTGAAAATGGCGGCATCGAATCTCAATATCACACTGATGCAGATTTGCAATTGTGAATTCAGCAGTTACTGCCGGAAAAGACAGATAAAAATGTTGGTGTTATTATTGAATAACCCAATAAGCATTTAGAGGTTTAATTCGGTCATGTGAAAAGATTACAACTTGAAAGTTGGTCACGTGATCAAATTACAGCTAGAAATGTTTATTGGGACTTACCTTTTTATTATTATTAACATTATTAACTTATTCTGGTGATCTAGTTATATCCCAATGTCTCAGAAACAACTAATATTGCTTATTGAAAATAATCGATTTTAATAAGTTGTCGTTTCTGGTGACTATATTGATATTGAAAAGGAATCTCTTAGACTGTCGATTTATGAATAATATGAAGCTAGTTGACCAAGCTCACCAACTGTCATTATTCTTCAAAAACATACTAGAAAACGAAGAAAATTAGAGTATTTTAGTGCTGTTGAAACACTTGGCAATCTTGACATTAAATAATATAATCTAAAATTATGGTGTGCTTCTTGTGTCTCATTTTAACTCTATGATTGACATTCTCTGTACTCTATACTATATCATCAAGATGAACGCAAAGTGATCGTATCGTATTTATTTGATTTTAAGTTGAAAATTCAAAAAGACTAATATACGAACATAACTTTTTATTCTGTGTTTAAGTTCTCTGTCTCTACAAACAGTGTACAGTTGTCAGTTGTAAACAGATTGTACGCAGAAGAAAGAACTTCAAAAACGCAATGCAATATTAAAATATTTAGAAGAAAACAATAGGTATATTATTATTTATCCAGAAAACTAACCCCTAATATGAATCCCAAAAGAGTTAGATGTATTATGGGAAAATTTATAAACTTCTAGCAGATATCCCTTAGGGGCTAGTCAGGAAAAGCTTCGGATAGCTGTGTCACTCTCTAGAAAGTTTTTATACATGCGCCGCTGAATAATTTTGCTCTTGACTATACCTTCACTGGACGTTTTATTCACCGACTTCATTGAGGTGCGATTCGATGGAGGTAACACTTCTCCATTTGTAGTGACAAAGATACTTATTTAGAAAATCCTTTTTAATCAAATAGTACGGAATAAAAGTTTGAAACTTGCTGAGCATAATTGTGAAAATTCATTCTAGACGACATGTATGAATTTTACACTCGAATTTTACCGATTGATATAATTCAGGGAGCTATTCAACGTCCAAATTTCACTTATATTTAAGGTATAAATTTTCCCTACATAAAGTGAAAATTAATTAAAATAGATATACATGTACCCTCTAGTACACTTTCAACTACTGATCCTCCAAATTTGGTGTAATTTGACCAAACCGTATGGAAGAAATAAATTTTTGAAAAATTATCTTACAAACACTGGTTCGATTAGCCCTCCTTAACTTTTTTTATTAGTGCTCAATCTAAAAAATTCTTTATAAAAATGTTTCATTGCAGACCTCTCAATATGCTTTATCCTTTCTCATTATTACCATTCATTAAAAAAACTAACTCTAAATTGGCCCTAACTATTTTAATTAATGAAATTTTCAATAAATAAAGTTCTAAATAGTTCCTTCGATCAGTCTATTAAATTTCTGATGTCTTGTAGATAAAACTGAATAATATTGATCACTAGAATAGCAATTATTAGTTAATTTACAAGGTATCAATTTTTCAAGAATGTTGTTAAACAATCAATATTTAAAATTACTAATGTACACCAAAATTACAAACCTCCATATGTATTAGATACTTTTCAATAACCAATAATTAATGACCACCGGAATAAGGCTGATTATCTAAAGAAAACGAATTTTTTTGAAAAACTAGGTTGTGGAGTGTAAAAGAAAAATTCTCTAATATCGTTAAAATTAAAGAATTTCTTTAGAAGTATCACAGGACACGTTAATTATTTATGCCATCACGGGATGCGATAGTGCATTTTATCCATATCAAAGAGAGAGAAGAAAGCATTGACAATCTTGATGTATTAAATCTTTATAATGGTAAATGTATAATTTTTATTGCAATACAAAATACAATAATGTTAAATTATAATAATAATGTTTTATATATTTCTCCACGGGATAGATTCTAACTATTTACACTTTGTTTTTCTTTACGTTAAATGATTGAACATAAACACACATATTATAGATTATACCGAGTTCGATATGCCGAGTTCTATGATATCTAGAAACTTGATTTAAAAACATAAATAAACTAGACAAAAAAGTCTTTAACCGGATATTATTTTCGAATATGCAGGGTGAGCCAAGACGATTCTACAGGGTCAACTAACAGATTTTTGAATGGAATGCCATGTATATCAGACCATTGTTAGAAACATCTTTATGGCCTCCTTTACTCCTGTATTATTAACTCTCTCCCAACCACTTGAATGTAATGATTTTTTTTGTTGAAATTATGCCATTTACACGTGTACATTAAAAAAATCACTACAGTCTCAATTATCGATTTTAAGAAAAAAATATGTTAGTACCAGTTATGAGACATCTGTGTGATGACACTCAGCCATTTTCACTACCTAAAAGTATACACGGTGGCCAAAAATAGTTTTTAAATTTAGAGTTATTTGAATTGAATTTTGTCAATTTTTTTCTTGACGTGATGCAGAATTGAAAAACGAACATTTTTTTGTACGTACATCCCTATGGTATATGTAACCATTTTTGATTTATTGAACAATAACTGCAAAATTCAGCAATAAAAAATAAAAATATATATATTTTTTGTAATTCAGGAGAAAATATTATGAAAGTGCTCCACATGTTGCCCATTTTGATGGACACACATATCTATGCATCTTTGGAATGAGGTTTCTACTGTTCATAAAATTGCCGGAGTGATACTTCTAAAGGCATTTATTATCCTTTCCTTCAAATTTTGGATTGTTGTTGGTGTAATGTTTTTATGGGCATCATGTAACATGCTTATTATAATACCTTCTCTTGAATTATTTGAAAAAAACCCTCATTATTAATTTTTATTGCTGAATTTTGCAGTTATTGTTCAATAAATTGGAAATGGTCACAAATAGCCATAGGAATATACAGGGTTATTCATTATAAATTACCCACCTCTTATCATCGTTATTATTGCCTATATAGAAAAGAAAGTTTTAAATAAAAGTGGTTATGACTGAATTTTGTTAAAATTCTATCAAAAGTATAATAGCTTGCAAATTTCAGGGATACAAAAAAAAACATATTTTTTTTAAATGGAATACCCTGTATATATTTTGGATGATCCTTTTGTTCCTGATTTCAAAAAATATACCATATGTTACCTCTACCGTATACCATTTTGAGTTATTAGACGTCGAATATTTTAGTTAAACTAGTTACAGTAAATATGAAAAAAATTGACATTATTAAAGTGAGCTATAAAAATGACAACTATTATGTTTGATAAGTGACATTTCTTTAATGAAGTAATCAAAATAGTTTGCAGTGAGGAAGAAAAAAACCAAATATTTATACAAAATAGATAAAGATTTATTTAGGAAATTTAAATATAAATAAATGATCTCATAAAAGATGTTCGATGTGTCCACCATTACTGTCAATGCATAATTCATATTTATAATTGCACCGGAAATGGCTTCATTATTTACATTCAAATTGTCTATTCCAAGTCGAATCCTGTCTTTAATGACTTGATCACTATTATTTTTATTATTATTAATAATGTCCTTTAGAAATCATCAAAAAAAATTACTCCATAGTGGTCAAATCCGGACTGTTAGGTGGCCATTTAATAGGTCAATTATTCCCTATCCATATTGGAAATACATTATTCAAATGATCTCGAACGGGTAGGACACTATGCGGAATTGCCCCATCCAGCATCCAAATCATATCATCACGTTCGGCTTCCGAAAAATATTGAAAAAGAATATTTTCTGCTTCTGGGATAATTATTTCCAGATAGGTAACTCTAGTCAAAGTATAATCATAAAATATAGACCCAACAATTTTGTTTCTGAAAATTCTATACCAAACGCTAACAGTTTTTCTTCCTGATTTGTTTTATCAATATTTTTCTGTTATGCTTGTTTTCCCACGACCTTCGATTTTTCCTGTTTTTCCTGCCGTAGAAAAGGATGATTCATCAGTCCATAATATTTTAGTAAAAAAATCGGGATCTTGATCCAACTTTTGAATTATATAGCGGCAGAGCCTCTGTTAAAACTTGTACGAGTAAAATTTTATATGGTCTGTAGTTGTTATTTTTTAACGTACGTTTGATTTTGAAATATTTTACCTAATTGATCGACTGCATTATGTTTCAAAAAAAGTCTATTAGCGAATAAATATGGATGGGCTTACCTTCGAAATGAAGCAGTATATCTAGCTGTTCTTACTGGTTTGCTTCAACTACACGCTGTTTTCTACTAAAACTGGAGGTATTATTCACCTTTCGGTAAATATTTTTGAAACTATTTTCTGATGGTGTTGGACGATTTGGATACAACACCCTATATGCTCTTTTTGCTGCACGTTTATTTTTGTTATTTTGTATATAACAAGTAAATATTTGGACTTTTTCTTCCTCACTGTAAACCATTTTGATTATTTCATTAAAGAAATGTCACTTATCAAACATAATAGTTGTCATTTTCATAGCACACTTTAATAATGTTAACTTTTCCATATTTACAGTAACTAGTTTAACTAAGATATTCGATGTTTAATAACTCAAAAACGGTATATGGTGGGGGTAACATATGGTATATTTTTGAAATTAGGAACAAAGGATCATTCCAAGAATTTAATAATATATAGGGTATCCCATTTAAAAAAATATACCATTTTTTTTCTATCCCCTGAAATCTGCACGCTACTGTACTTTTGATAGCATTTTAACAAAATTCAGTCATAACCACACAACTTTTATTTAAAATTTTTTTTCTATAGGCAATAATAACGATGATAAAGGGTGGTTATAATGAATAACCCTGTACAAACAAAAAAATTTCATTTTTCAATCCTACATACATCACATCGTCCAAAAATATACAGGGTGTTCCATTAAAAAAATGAGAAATTTCAATTCAAAAAGTTGCAAATTTAAAAACCTTTTTGGCCACCCTGTATACTTTCAGGAAGTGAAAATGGCTGAGTGTCATCATACAGATGTCTCATAACTGGTACTAACATATTTTTTCTTAAAATCGATAATTGTGATTATATTGATATTTTTAATATACACGAGTAAATGGTATAATTTCAACAAAAAAAAAATCATTATATCGAAGTGGTTGGGAGAAAGTCAATAATAAAACAGGAGTGAAAGGAGATCACAAAGAGGTTTCAAAAAATGTCCTGATATGCATAGTATTTCATTTTAAAAAAATGTTACTGGACCCTGTAGAATCGTCTTGGCTCACCCTGTATATTCGAAAACAATTTCCGGTTATAGACTTTTCTGTCTAGTTTACTTATGTTTTTAAATCAAGTTTCTAGCTGTCATAAAACTCGAGATAACGAAGTCGGACGCACTATTGCCCCACCCTGTATAGATAACAGGACTATTACTAAATAACAATACTAAAAAAATAGACAAAACTCACCTCAAATATCCCTCGTTCTTGTATTGTAAATTGTACGTAAATTGACACCTTAATTACATAATATTTAAAAAGTTATTTTTTATTTCAGTATTTTATGAAATAAATAATTCGTAATTTGGCTTTTTATTAATTTTTGAAATTATTTTCAATATTATATTTTTTTAACCAGAGATATATTTTAAATTCGAAATCTATATCAAATAAAATTGTTTCTGCAAACGCAATCAATGGCTCAAATGGCTCCTTCTTCGGGTATCGCGCCGCAACAATACGTTTCTCTCCCAGGTGTATAGGTATCTAAATACCAAATTAACGAATTTTGCCCTACCCTACCTCATTGTTTCCTAATATAAAGTACACGTGGCAGTTATCCCTATGATTAAAGAAAAAGATATTGAAATTGATGCTGTTGTAAATGTATTCTCACGGCTTTTAACTTACTAGTTCAGTTTAATCACTACACAATTTATTTTTAATTATTATGTAATATGTTAACACTTTACAAACATTAGATAAGTTTATAACTTAATTACTTTTTCCTTTTTTAAGCAGATTCCACCCTATCATAAGTTGCGACTGCTCTGCATATCGTTCCTTGGGTGCCTTGCTCTGCCAATTATATTACTAGGCACAGGACAATTTCCGTGCGTCAAGGGTCGGCACATGGGGTAAAAGACAATAACATCATCATTCGTACGGAAAATTAAAATACATACCTCGTCTCTTAACATTTCATGAAATCTTCTGTACCGTGTTCAAGGCACTGGGACAGATTGGGAGGCATGGGCCAGACAAGTTACATCATATTGGGATACGTGAATCGTAAGCCTGACCGCTTTACACATACAATGTGTCCTAGGATCCAGGATAGATGTAACAAATAGTGTAATGGATAATAATTCTCAAATTTTGCAATGGCACTTGGGATTCAGTCCTTCTTGATGTAAACCTAAGATATATCAAAAATGATCGGTGTTATACAGGGTGTCTTATTAGTCAATTTATAAAACTCGTCACTACCCTATTTATGCCTAAACTATTGTCACGGTTCACCAAACCGTCGCGGTTCGGTGAACCGTGACCCACTAAGCAATAAAGCGGGCTATTTGGGATAGGCCCTCTGTCACTATTCATACAATTTTTACACTTTATGATTTCCAAGCTTTCAAATGCATCCAGCTGTCTAGTAGTTGTTACATTCCTAATTAATCTTAAATTGCTAATATCTATGTTATGGTTATTCTCAAACGCATTGTTGGGCTACACTAGACTTATCTGTTCTACCATATTTGAGATGGGCCATATGCTCTTTGAATCTAGTTTGAATTGATCGTCTAGTCTGTCCAACATATTTTTGATTACAGTCCTTACAGCTAATTTAGTAAATCCCCGACTTTTGGTTTGTTTCAATTTTGTCTTTTGGATTGCCTAAAAGTTGTTGTAGTTTGTTTCCCGATAAATGAACCACTGTCATACCTACATCTTTAAAGATCTTACCAATGCCATGAGTGAATCGAGGATCGAATGGAATCGATACAAATTTAGGATTTTCTTCTTGAAAGGTCGAGGAATTTCGAAGCGACTCTTTAAACTTTCGTTTTCTAATTATTTTATCAATTAAACTTACAGATTATCCATTACTCGCAGCTATATCCTTAATCAATGCCTTTTCTTTTTCAAACCTCTCCTTATTGAGGGGGAAGCTTAATAGACGATGGACTAGAAACTTAAAACTCGCCATTTTGTATTGAGCACAATGGTGAGAGTCCTTAAGGATATATCTTTTCTATATATGTCAAATTCTAACTTATTTTCACTATTTCTAATTATTAATACATCTAAAAATGGTAGTTGTCCAGAGTTTTCAATTTCATATATGAATTTAACTGACTCGAAGTTTAATTTAAATTTTTAAAAAATCACTTTTTCAAGTTGAGAGGGCTCTGAAATCACAAATATCTTAATAAATTAGCATTATGAATAACTTCTTCAATAAAAAACAGTATGCTATCAGCTGTTATAATTACCTACTCTTAAAAAAGAAACACATCAACGACGACATCAAATACTGATCATTCTCTGCCTAACTCGTCGAACTACACGTACATCTCATACCTACCAAATAAAAAATGATGAAAATCAAAATAAAACCAGCCCATACAATGAAATTAAAATAGGAAATTTATATTAGGTAAGAAAACACATTTTTAGATATGTATTCTGTCACTAATCTAATTTACGACTTATGTAAAACCATTATTTTTAGCTTTTAACCTTGAAAAAAGTCCGAAAACTCGGACGAAACGTAGGATAAATTGTTTATGTACCTGGCTGGAAGTCCTCTAAAAATAAAAATAGGAAATAAAGTTTTTTTCTGTTTTTTATTGAAGGAATTAATGTCTACTTTAACAGCCAACAACTTGTAAAATATCATCTATTATGAATAACTTTTTGTCTGACCGTTATTTGTGGCATTTTCTAAATTTTTCTTTCTTGGGACCTACTACCACATGAATAATTCTTCGTTGTCAAAAAAATATAATCAGACGAATTATTCATGTGGCAGTAATTCCCAAGGAAGAATAAGAAAAATGAATTAACTTTTTGTTTTTAACGTCATCTTATTTTTAACAAAAAACTGACTACTACTGAAAAAGAGACAGTTCTAACAAAATAAATTTGTATTCCTAAAATTTGGTAAGTAGGCACAAATTGCATTTTAAACAACTTTTTTCGATGGAATTTTTTCATATACTGAAAAGTAAGGGTAGTTTATTAGTGACGATTTTTATTAATTTGACTTATGAAACACTCTGTATAACACCGATTCAACTCATTTTTTCATAGTTTTACATCGAGCAGAACTGATTCTCAAAGTACCATTCCAAATTTGAAATTTTTTTCTCTGTTACGCTCTTGTTACATCTATCCTGGGACACAGTATATACGCCGCTGTGTCTGAGAGAAGCAGTAAAACATTTTTACTTATAACACCAATATTAAACAAATCATTTACCACCATTTCCTCAACTGTTCGCACATTGGTCTGCAACACCCGTTCACTTACATGTTAACATTGGAAGTGTATCCTGAATACCACGTAAAATACTCATAATAACATTAATGATTTTATGTTCCTTAAAATCCATGGCTTCGTCAACACAAATCCACACGTACTAATTTTTCGCGTCCTCTGTGATATCACAGATATAATACGAATGAGATATCCCACTCTTTGAAGTGTGTGGTATATATTTCATTTTTTTATTTGGATGCGCGCTGTCAGTACAATCACGTACAATTTCAATGCACAAGATATTGTCATGAGCATTTTATTTTCAGTCCCCATCTTCGCTAGTAATGTACTATTAACCTCCATTTTGAAGCGGGTGTTATGGTGTAGTATAATAGTGCAATGTTATCTCTAACTAGATTATTATATAAATAGTGTTGTTTATGTTAGGACAGTTACCAGCTTTAGTTATATATAAACAAAATTTGAAAATGGCCCCCAAAGTATTGTTGTGTAAAGGGTTGTCTCAAAAACACAAAATATAATATGGAATTACATTTCTTTTCATTTCTAAAAGAACACGAAAAATAAGTCTAAATTAGTAAGTAGTAAGGTTAAATACTTAATGGTGATAACATATACATACATACACACAAAATTTTCCTAGAGATTATTTTACATAAATTTTCGTTTGATTTATCAAATAAATACACTTTTTATCAGGAGGCGGAAGTTAGTTTGCGAAATATTATGACATATCAACATTAAACACGTATAGGTATTAACATATATATATATATATATATATATATATATATATATATATATATATATATATATATATATATATATATATATATATATATATATATATATATATATATATATATATATATATATATATATATATATATTATGTATATATATATATATATATATACAAAATAAAAATTCTTGAAATAAAATATCTTATTATATACTCACTATTTAAGCAAAACACCTACAGTAAATAATATGTATACATTTCCAACGTTATCTCTGTAACATAAACAAGACTTTAAGAGCCTACACACCATGTTATAATATCTCAGTTGCGTTAAAACAGACAATCCAATAACATAATTAATAGTGTAAGTAAATTGTAATGTAAAATAACCATAACTATGTTTTTAAAATATTATATTAATTGTAGTTATCTGATTATGGTGTAATAAACCGAAACGTTAGAAAAAAATAAAAAATTATACCTGACCGAAATCCCCCAAAAAAAAAAAACTGTCAGATATTATAGGTATTAATGTTGAAACACCTTTGGCTTTACGTACAGGATGTTTTGATCAATGCTTACGAAACAGCTCCTCCTACGAGAGAAATGATAAAGAGACAACTGACATTTTAAACCTTATTTGTCAACAGTATAATAATTGTTTCTAAGAGAAAAAGGTCAGGGCATCCCAGTACCTTTAAAGTCCTCCTATTTTATTATTTTTTTCACATTGCATCAAATTAATCTCTCACTATATCTAATAAAACTTCCTACCAAGTTTAGTTACCTACTTTAACATAACCGTCCTGATTCTTTAGTGTCACATCCTTTGTTTTTCTTTAAACCTTTGACAGGTTTAATTCTTCAGGGAATCATTTTGTCAATAATCTTGATTTTTACTCACACAGGAAAAGATTATATGACATTTTATCCCAATTATAAAAAATTACACTACAAATTGGTCTTAAAAATGTGACAGGAACAATTTGTGCAAATAAATAACATATTTTTGGAGTGATTTATGCATTAACGTTATTTGAAATTATTGTACAAACTTAGAAATTACCTAAAATGAATTCTTTGCAAATTTGCGCGGTTGCATAAAAATACATTAATTTTACTTCACTCGTGGAATAAATTTCTGAACAGATTAAGTTAGTTTCTACAATTTATGTGAAATGTTTAAATAGATTCTAAAGGTTTCCCTAAACAAACTAAACTTTTTCACTTGTATAAGATATTTACAAGAAATTGTCTTATTAAATGACACAAAGTTTCTAGTTTTTAAGAGAATATGTTTTTAATTTTTCACAATATCTAAATGTAAAATTCGCAAATTGTATATTTTATTGTCAATTATGTAATTCATTTTTTGTAAAGCCATATCCTAAAATGACATTTATTGGACAGTTTCAATGAATCAAAACCATGTCATTATTGACAAGTGAAAAATATAGAAAAAACTGTGAAATAAAGAAATTTTATTTCAGTGTGAAATAAAACTTAATAATCAACAGACAACAAATTAAAGTTCTTATATCAAACATATTGTAATGATAACAAAATGGGAGTTTATTTTGGGCGCCACCAAGCGGAGACTGCTTGGATTACGATACTTAGTTATGTGACTTATATATGAGCTGAGACTCGTCAACAAAGGGAGCCGGTTCTAGGAGCCAAAGCACTGTTAAATTTTAAGGTATCTCTTTTTTATATAATGAGGCAAAGGTATCAAATTAACACATAATGATTCTGCTTTTTCAAATTAACACATATAAATACTATATTACAAATAAAACCCACCACTAAAAATAACAAAACAATTTGATACACAAAAAAAAACTTCACGTAATTTTGAATTATTTAACTAAAACTATGTCTGAGCTCAGATAAATAAAATTGAAATTAATAGAGTTCTCAATATCAATCAAATGTCTGTCATATGACACAAAACAATTTAAAATCTTAACAAAAAAAATACTACCGTTGGGGCCCCTTTTTTCCTAGTATTTCGTACACTTGGATAGTTTCCAACACCCAGGCAAAACCATAAATTCCTGTCTTCAATTTTGTTTTCTCCAATCAAATAATGTCCAGCTTTCTCCTCTGTAAATCGTATTTAGTTATTCATATTCAACAGCTCGACGTTAAACTCCTTTCAAAAAAAATCTTTACTTCCACTCTTCTCCTGTCAATATATATTTTTCTCTGACTTTTCTCTTTCCTTCAATCCTCCGCCAACTCGTTTCTCTTTTTTAAAATTCCATCTTAATTCTAAATATAATGTTCAGACATCATTGCCTAGCAACTAACAACTATATAAAAAGTTTTGGCACTTTCACACTTACTATGGTCCTTTCACGTGTGTCTTGATCCTTTTTACTCTTCATATACCTAATACCTATTACTTAAATCTAAAACTCTTGTATTATTACTACTACAAATTTGAATTACCTACTTAAAATATGTGTCAACTTGATATTTCTCATTTTGCCTTATCGTTATACCTTAAATATGCCCTTACTGGCTGCAATGTTAGTTAACTAAGATCGAAACTTATTTTATTATCTTTAATAAACCCCATTTTATTCCATATCTATGTAGTTAGTACCATTCATTAACTTTAAAACACAAATTCAGGCCACCAAATATTAATAAATCGCAAGAGTCCTTAGTTTAATGATTGAAACCTTTATTAATTACCTTGGGGGTCGCAGATATCATGTCATATTCTCCCCTGGATTAATATAGTTTTTATCCTTGGATAAAGACTTATTCATCCTTACGATGACATGCCATTTGTGTTACATATTCATGGTCATTGCTCTCTGTTAAGTACGGGTAAATTAGACTTATGTGGAACTTTCCCCGTATCCTATCATTATCTAAATGCATGAGTTCATAATTATTCTCATTTAAAACCCTGCTTATCTTATATGGTCCCTCGTATGGATATAACAATTTACCACATGTGTTTTTCTTCCAATTTGAAACTTTTAACCGTTTAACTATTACCAGATCTCCCTTTTTAAATTTTACCCTCTTTTTTATTCGGAGGTTTTGCCTTCGTAAATATCTGTCCGAGTTTGATTTTAACCTTTTCGCTACCCGATTTCTTAAAGTTTGTAAATTTTCAGAGTCTACAATCACCCAAGGCCTGTCTGCATGCTGCCCTAACATGACCCTAATTGGAGCTGTCTCCGTTACTGTACTAGGTACATGATTTAAATAATACTCTACTTCCGAAACATGCTTCACCCATTCTTCGTGCCTGTCCTGTGTTACGATCCGGAGAAACCTAATAACTTCTTGAATGTATCGTTCAGACGGATTTGCTTGAGGGTGCCTTATTGATGTAAAACTAACATTTATTCCCTGATTTTCCCAATGATTAATAAATCTTTCATTATTAAAATAAGTGGCATTATCGCACAGAATCCTGTCTGCCTTACCTATTTCCCTAATGTATCTTGTTATCTGTCGTATTGTGGTCGTTGTATTGCATCTTTTAGTCGGATATAGTCTCACAAATTTCGAAAAAACGTCTGTCACCACTAAAATATTCTTGTACCCCCCCTTTTGTCCTTATTAAATTGCTCACGTAATCAATCGCTATAAGCTCCAATGGTCTAGTTGTCGTTATGCTGCATGGTTGATTTTGGTTGGTATGATTCTTGGCCTTTGCCATGCAGCATTCATGACAATTCCCTATTATTTCTTTTGTCGTCTGTAAATCTCTCTGAGCGTAAAAATTCTCCCGGTAAACTAACCACGTCTTTCGTACTCCAATATGTCCATATCTGTTATGGATGTCTTTTAAAATTGTTTTTGTAAGTTCTATGTCTAGTACGTAAAGTTCCTGATCGTCTATTGTTTTAATAATAAAGTTCTGTCTCGTCGAGTACCCTTTGTAATGTCGTTCTTCCTGTAAAATCTGTCGTAAGTCTGTCAGTTTAGTCTGGCTATGTAAAATTTCAGCCACATTATACAATTTCTCCGTAGGTAATAACATATTCAACCCTATCATAAAAGTCCCTGCTTTCTCCCCTTGTACTTCGCGGTTTCTTGTCAGAGCATCTGCTGTAATATTTTCTTTTCCGGGCCTGTACCGAATTTTAAATGAATATTCCTGAATTAGTAAGGACCATCGGTAAATCCTACTGTTTGCGAATCTGTTTTTCATTAAAAAACATAATGCAGCATGGTCGGTTTCTAGTATGAATTGATTTGATGTTAGAAAGAATCTTAATTTGGAAATTCCGAAAACAACTGCGCACATTTCTTTTTCTCCGACTGAATACCGCGTTTCATAAGGTTTCAGGATCCTCGAGATAAAACAAATTGGAGTTTCTACCCCGTCCTGCATTTGTGTGAGCTCGGCCGATATAAAATTTTGTGATGCATCTGTTCTTAAAATGAAAGGTAATTGAAAATTTGGGCTGTGGAGTAATAAATTGTCATGAAAGTTGTTTTTCAAATTCTGGAACGCTTGTTCTCTAACTTCGTTCCAATCCCACTTAACGTTTTTACGTAGTAACTCAATTAAAGGAATCTCAAATTCTGTTAATTTGGGGATAAATTTTTTATAATAGTTTAGAATGCCTAAGAAACCACGTAGCATTTTTAAGTTTTTTGGCGTGGGGTAATTTTTTATTTCTGCTATCCTTTCTTTGTCTATGCTTATCCCTGTTTGACCGACTTTATATCCCAAATACTTAACTTCAGTCTGAAAATATTCGCATTTTCCTACGTTTAATTTCAATCCCGCCACGTCCAAAGCTTGTAAAATTATATCTAAATGAATAATGTGTTTTTCTTCATTTTCCGAAAACACCAGTATATCGTCTATATAATGGAAACAGAAATCGTCATATTGATCTAAAATATTCTGCATAGCGCGTACCAAAGCAGATGAAGCAGATTGCAGGCCGAATGGAACTACTTTGAACTGATACACATGACCATCAACACTAAAACCTGTGTACTTGCGTGAACTTGGATCCAGAGGAATGAGCCAAAAAGAGTTTTTTCAAGTCTAACTTACTATAAATTGTATTCTTACCTATTCTACTCAACATAGCATCAATATTTTGAGGCGCATCAAATTGTGCTTTTGTAATTTGGTTTAATAAACGAGCATCTAAACAAAGACGTATTGTGTCGTCCTTTTTCTTAACAACTACCAAAGGATTTATGTAATTTGTTTTGGCTGGTTCAATAATATTATCAGTTAACATGTTTTGAATCTCTTCATTAACCTTTGATCTTTGACTGTACGGAATCGGGTAAGTTTTGCATTTGAAATGCTTAGTTTCATCTACCAACAACTTGTGTACATATTTCGTAGCAATTCTAGGAACATAATCTGTAAGCGTTTTATACTTCATAACTAGTCTTTGAACTTTACTTAAATGTTGAACAGGACATTTCATGACAAAGTTTTCCCCCAAACTACCACAATTATCTCGACGCGAGGCGCTTTCCTCCGTAATAATATTAATATCACCTTTTTTTACCACTTTGCCATTTATTTTATCATCAAATAACCTTCCATTATTTACCATCGGGACCACACTGTCCCTTACCTCCAGGGTCTGTTTACCCATGTCGATTATCACCTCAAACTTTGTCAAAATATCCTCGCCCACGATCAAGTCATAATTCATCCCTGCTATGACTATAAATTCTGCCTCAATTTGTACCCCTTGTACATCTAATATTAAACTCACCACTTGATTACCTTCAGCGAACTTTTTTCCGTTAGCATTAACTAGCTTAACCTTTGATATCTTCAAAACATTTAAATTCTCCACGTTTATCAACTTTCTCATAACTGCCTCATTTATTAAACTAAGTTCCGCTCCTGTATCTACTAAAGCTTGTATTTCTACATTACTAATTTTCATATTTACTAAAGGTAAGTTACATTTATAAATTTCCTCATTTTCCTCTGTACCGTTTTCATTATCAATAAACTCTCGCATGTGTCGATATGTTGTCAAAGTAGCCACCTTCGACCTAAGCCCTACCGAAAATCCTGCCTCTCATTTCCCCTAGCCTCTACTTGAGCTACCGTCTCGATTTTGTTAACGTCCTCCCGTCTGACCACATTCACCTGCGTCCGTCTGTCCTCTCTTTCTCCTTTACCATTCGCATTCTCTCTCCTATCAAAATTCCTATTGTCTTGTCTATCATTTGTCCTCTCTCCCCTGTTGCTATCGTTGTACATCCTGTTATAATTCCTATAATTCTGTCCGTCCCTCTGTCTGTACATATCCCGTTCATCATAACGCCTTCCTTGGTTATTGTTCTGGTGCTGTCTGTCTCTATAGTACCTGTCGTTTTCATACCCCCTGTACTCCCTATTCCTGTCATGTCTATTATCGTCCTCTCGTCTGTCTGTCCTCCGGTGCGCATGTTTCTCCCACCCGGTCCTGTCATCATCAATGTCTCGTAAATATTCTAGAAGTTCCCCGATCTTACTCATTCGCTGCGTGACGATGACCTTTCTGATATCGTCTTCGAAATGCCGTGCCAAATGCCCCACAATCTCAGATTCGGCAGGCTCAGGATTCAGGTGCCGCGACTGATTGTACTTGCGAGTAGCGTACTGCTCCCGTGAGCACCCGAAACTCTCTAAGTACCTTCCGTTACCCAGGTTCTGTCTCACCTTTGATTGGTGGTATTGACCCCAATACTGCTGAATGAATAGCTCCCTGAACTCCTGGAATGTCTCGTATCTATCTTCGACGAGACTGTACCATGCCTCCGCGTTTCCTCTCATGCATGTCTGTATGTATGTCTTAATGTCTGTCCTATTTCCCCCACTTTCTAAACAATTCTGTAACCTTTTCAAAAAGACACAGGGGTGGATCCTGTAGTCTCCAAAAAATCTTATTTCATTTAAACCTATGGGATTCTCTCCCCTGACTACGTATACAGGAGCCCCCCTAGTGCTCCCCCATCTACATGAATCTCTGGCTCCCTGTTCTCCAGAGTTGTTAATCTATTGTCTACCTCTTCTACCTTGTTTTGCACCCCGAGTAAATTGCCCTCTATTTGATTAATTTTTCGATCGTTGTTCCCCAATTTTGTCCTATATTTTTCGAATCTATTATTGTATACCTCGTCCCTTCGGTCGATCATGTTTGTTATCCCCTCTACTTCCTTATCTACCTTTTCCGTTACCTCCTGTATAATATTATCTTTGGTATTGTTTACCATTTCCAACGTTTCCTTCTGAATTTCCGTGGTTATTGTGATAAGCTTTACGTTAATCTTGGCTAATTCCACCGACATCTCGTTTCTCAACTCCCCCATCTCTCCTGCTATTTTTGTCATTTGTCTGTCTGTCTTTTCCCCTTGTTCTTTTATTTCCCCTGTTATTTTTGTCATCTGTTTATCTATACCTGTGATTTCCCCTGTTATTTTCGTCAGCATGGCCATCATTTGCTGCATCGCATCTTTGGACGGTGCAACAGGAACATCTCCTGTTCCTTCTCCCCCCTTGCTTGTACCTACACCAGTTTCTTTGTTGTCTGTCATTTTACCTTTACCTTTCCTACCAGATCGCAATTTCATGCAATATTCCACCTTACTTGATTTTATTTTATTTTGCCTGTTTTGTATTCAAAAATTTATGATTATGGTATGTGTTTGATTTTATAAAAATTTTGCCTCAGAGTTAACTTATGTGCTTGGTCTTAAATCTCGCCCCACTTTGGGCACGCCAATATTTGTAATGATAACAAAATGGGAGTTTATTTTGGGCGCCACCAAGCGGAGACTGCTTGGATTACGATACTTAGTTATATGACTTATATATGAGCTGAGACTCGTCAACAAAGGGAGCCGGTTCTAGGAGCCAAAGCACTGTTAAATTTTAAGGTATCTCTTTTTTATATAATGAGGCAAAGGTATCAAATTAACACATAATGATTCTGTCTTTTCAAATTAACACATATAAATACTATATTACAAATAAAACCCACCACTAAAAATAACAAAACAATTTGATACACAAAAAAAAAACTTCACGTAATTTTGAATTATTTAACTAAAACTATGTCTGAGCTCAGATAAATAAAATTGAAATTAATAGAGTTCTCAATATCAATCAAATGTCTGTCATATGACACAAAACAATTTAAAATCTTAACAAAAAAAATACTACCGTTGGGGCCCCTTTTTTCCTAGTATTTCGTACACTTGGATAGTTTCCAACACCCAGGCAAAACCATAAATTCCTGTCTTCAATTTTGTTTTCTCCAATCAAATAATGTCCAGCTTTCTCCTCTGTAAATCGTATTTAGTTATTCATATTCAACAGCTCGACGTTAAACTTTCAAAAAAACTCTTTACTTCCACTCTTCTCCTGTCATATATTTTTTCTCTGACTTTTATCTTTCCTTCAATCCTCCGCCAACTCGTTTCTCTTTTTTAAAATTTCATCTTAATTCTAAATATAATGTTCAGACATCATTGCCTAGCAACTAACAACTATATAAAAAGTTTTGGCACTTTCACACTTACTATGGTCCTTTCACGTGTGTCTTGGTCCTTTTTACTCTTCATATACCTAATACCTATTACTTAAATCTAAAACTCTTGTATTATTACTACTACAAATTTGAATTACCTACTTAAAATATGTGTCAACTTGATATTTCTCATTTTGCCTTATCGTTATACCTTAAATATGCCCTTACTGGCTGCAATGTTAGTTAACTAAGATCGAAACTTATTTTATTATCTTTAATAAACCCCATTTTATTCCATATCTATGTAGTTAGTACCATTCATTAACTTTAAAACACAAATTCAGGCCACCAAATATTAATAAATCGCAAGAGTCCTTAGTTTAATGATTGAAACCTTTATTAATTACCTTGGGGGTCGCAGATATCATGTCAATATATTAATTATTAACAAATTTCATGAACAATTTGATTCATAATTTAACGAAAATTTATATGAATAGTACTGTTACTAACATTTTTTATATTTATTCCTGGAATTATAGGTTCAGATGTGCGAAAAATATTTGATTCATTTATATTAATATGGTGGTTGGTCTAATTTCCACCAACGACTACATCGGCAGACATAGTCCTTCCTGTAGTATTGTTTGAAAATATCTGTTTTGAAATTTCCTTTTTGTTCTGGATGCTATCTTCTATATATCCCTCAGCAACTGTTGCGAATTTCCATCCTCCATGACGTTTTAAGGTAAGAATATCAGCTGCAGAACCAACTAATAGTGATGCCGAAGATCTCCTAAAGCTGTGACCCATATATTGCTCAGGATTAGATAAGTTAAGGTATTTAGTACAATACTTGGTATTTTAGAAAATGTATTAATACCAACTCGTTGGACCGTACATTTTTCTCCTCGATATTGAAGAAAAACCCCTTTGTGATTCACATGAGTAGGGCGAATAGCTGCATATTTATCATAAATATTTAGTGGATTTATTCCATTAACTGTCACACCAATTACCGTAAGTCCTTTCAATGTGGGTCTTCGAATCAGATACTTTAACAACCAGCATGCAGTCTTTTCTCGCAATGTCATGAATGGTCATATTGTAGAGTTCCTCTCGACGACAAGCGCCAGCCAAGCCCATTATTAATACAACTTTCAACATTAAAAACTTTTCATCTAGTGCTTCTAGTAAAAAACGTTCGACATCTGCTCTGTCAAAAACTTTAGATTTCTTAGCCCTACACCCAGTGGATTGTCTTTTCAAAAAAGCTTTTACATCTTGATAATTGGATACATCTACATTATTCTTTACACTCAAAGCTGCTTTAAGTATCGAAAACTTGGACCAGAAACTTGAACATTTTAAAGTTTTTGCTTTTTCAGATAGATAAGTCAAAAGAATACACTCAGATATGTTACTCACAGTGTTCTGCTTACACCAGTATAAATAAATCATATTCTTTTTCGTACAATTTTCTAGATTTCGCTGGTAATAAATCTAAAGTTACAGCAATTGCTTGCTCCCTGATTTCTGGAGGAGTAACAGGAATAAAATCTTCCCCACAATCACTCATTTTGTTCCAAATAACAATTATTGTCAAGTAGAATGTGTAAAATGCGACGTTTAAATCGTTCAATATTTAGTTTTTATTATTGATTTCTATGAAAATGAAATAGAATGTAGTCAATACGACAAGGAAACTTTATCAACTTGCCGTATTTTTACGAAAGTATACTGTTTTTTAATTTCGAATGGCGATACAAATAATTTTGTATAACTCCGGACTAAAATGTGTTTTTTTTTACTCGTGTGGTTTATAGTACTCGCCCTCGGCTCGTACTATAAACGCTCACTTGTAAAAAAAACACCATTTTAGCAACTTGTTATATGTATAAAATACTATTACAGAATATGTATACTTAATACAAAGAAGCTGTTCTTCGGTAATGTCATTAAATTATCCAATTTGTAGGGACGGTATTGATAAAATTAGGCTTAGATTACTATCATTGTTCAACAAAAATAAATGTTTGGACTCAGAATTTCACAAATTTGTTAGCAAACATTTATTAAATCATAATTTTTATATTACACAATGTGTGCAAACCTTTAAACAGTTGCTCAAAAGTAACTGTAAATAGAATGGTAAGATACTATTACTTGTGAGTAAAAATAAATAAACTTTCCTCTGAATTTTCCCAATTTGTTAGAATACGTTTCCAACTAAATTATTGAAACTAAATCTTCATACTGAACAAATAAAAGGAGCCCAATTAAAATGTGTAAAACTGTATAACGTTTTCTTTGAAATTGTATAATTGTCTCAAATTATTACTTAATACTTAATAGAGAATATATTTCTGTTCGTTATAATCAAATGTGCCAGTCCATATCTGTTTACTTATTAATGTGAATGTTATATGCGCGCCGTCGGAAAAAACTTATACGCGCAAAAGCAACAAAAAATAAAATCTTGTACACAATTTTCTGGCAAGTGAGATATCTGATTCGTAATCTGTGGTGATATTGTCGACATATTTACTGTTTATTTTTATCAGCGCGTCAGCCATCTATGCACAGCGCTGTTTGTAAATAAACTGATTCTGAGTAGGGAATAGGGAATCCGGTCTAAGTCTCGCTGCGCACGCATGATTATTCATTTCCTATGGGAAATGCAGGCCGATTGGGAAGTGGTCCCGGGATTCACGGAAAATTTCGGTTTCTACATTACAAAGAATTATGAAGAAATTCGAAGTAATATAGTATCATACAGATAAAGTGTATGAAGGTAAAACCAGTGATACGATAACGACTATTCAAATTGTTTTTGCTTTCTTCTTCTTGGGTTTCACTACCATATGATAATTTTTCAAGATTGAATATTTTAGATATACAATATACAAAATACAGTTATTCCGTATAATACTCGAAGAACAAGCCTCTACACTTGTGACTTGACGTCACAGAAACAGTCAGAGAATGTTTTTTGACAACTCTTATAAAAACAACAAAATAATAATAAAATATTTCCCTAATGTTTCGGAGACGTATGTTAAATATTTTTTCAATATGTCGGTTTTATTTGTAATTTCTCGTGAAATTTTCACTCATAATGAACCAAGGGCAATGATAATCACGCGATAATTTTGTCAGCAATTCCCTAAAGTGTGTTGCTTAATAACTGCCCGAGAGCTTACTCACTTTGAAATCTGTCGTGATATTTTCCCACTGATTCTAAAAAAAAAAAAAAATTTCGCAAATATTTTACAAATCGTTTAAAAAAATAACCGTGGAGGCTCACAATGTTTCCAACTTTTTTTCGTAAATTTTTTTCTGCAAAACTTCATTTAGTCTTGATATGTACGCCTTAAAGTATCGCTTGGACCCCATGCTCCAATACTAAGATATGACAGCCTAAATTTCATCAGCCGCTACTGGACCGGTAATCTGTAACAACTGCTGTTCTTCAACTCAATTTTTGGTTGGCTTACACCCGTAGATCTATTAGAATGATTAGTAATTTTTTTCTGCTTGATGTCTAACCCAATTTTCTCAGCAGCAGACTTGGTCCATTTGGATATTGTGTTTTTCCCCCAGTGGCACATTTGTGCACCAGTTGTCTTTTTCATTTTTCCAATGTCGATTCGGAGTTAAAAAAAATCTATTTATTTTTATGTTATTATTTCTTTTTGATATTATTTTGTGATACAGACGAATTGGGCATACCTCTTTATCGACATTTGGTGTGAGCCACTTGCTAGTTGCAAAGTGTTTAGCTCCTCCTTGGCATGTTTTATTAAATACCGGATTGTATTCGATTCTACCAGTTCTAGATCTATCATTATTTGTCTCCACGGAAAAGTAATCAATTAAACAATTAGGTACTTCCCCGCCCCCTCCAAGCCAATTCAACTGCTGGTATATGATAGAATTTGCGCTGTAATTCACCTGGTAGATTTTCATCTCACAAATTAATAATGTTGCGGAGTTCACCGTAATCGAATGCAACCGAACTTTTCTTGCGTTTTTCAGGATCTGCCAGCAAGATTTGTCGTTTGGCATTTCATGCATCACGGGCGCATTTAAATGCAATAATGTTAAATGGATCTATATTAATATTAAACTCTTCATAGAATTTTTCTTGGATCATCTTAGCGGTTACATTCTATATAGTTCTAATTGTAATTTCTTTATAATTACCACCATCACTTCTTTTCATGTTAATTGCCCAGTCTTTTAAAATTAATGCAAGTGTTTTAACTGAGCTATTTCCATTTATCTGGTATTTCGCTCGTCTACAAAATTCCTAAATAACTCCTAACTAAACCCATTTTTTATTACGTTTAGTATTTACATTAATACTATTTTCTATCATTTTATTTATGAAATCAGTACTCTCATTTTCAAAGCGCGACATTATTCTGAATATTGATGTACAAATGTCAAAACTGACAGAAGTGAAAAGCACCCTCGATAAACGTCCTTGATAATCACCCTGCGGGTTGTTGTAGGTTTAAACACACATTGATTTGTCTATTTTGACACACGTGGTCACGAATTTATTCATTTGATAGATTTATATGTCAAAAAACTATTTTTTAATGAACTCTTTTATAAACCCGATAAAAACAGAAAATTCTAAATTCATCACTCAGTTTCCGAGTAACATACGTTTTAATGAACAATATATGTCGGCCATTTTTCAATATGGCGGTTGAATCGATCAGAGATTTGATTTGACTTTTATTTATACAATGCTCTTATGAAGAGATATCAGGTGGAGCAAAGACTTTTAAATTTTTAATACCTCAACCAGTTTTTAAGAATAATATCTTATCCTATCTAACTGTTAAACTTTGGAAACAATTTAGTGATTTCTTCAACGATATTTTGGATCAGTTGCTGAATTGAAATCTCACATGGTCTCTTATTTTCAACTGTATTAACTGTGTTCTCTTACTAAACTATTAAAAATTAAGCTTACAGCCTCTTAAATGAACACAACAATTTTATTGATTTTCATTTGTGTTATTTTAGTTTCCTATTTAATTCATTAGTCTTCAGCATACGTTATTTTAAATATTGCATAGATTTGAACTTATTTATTCGTTCATTCCATTGTTGTTTGAGTGCTTTGGCATTTCACAGAATAATCGGATTTTATTTTAAACTCGAAGTTTTCAAGCAGATGATAAAAACCCTGTTTACGCAGATATACGATTACATGTCTCTTATATATTGTATTTTTATTTTTGTTCCTTCACTTTTCTACTATAGAAAAGAGATGCCGAAATGATAAGTAAATATCAAGAATATAATTATTAGTTGCTATATAAGCAGATTTAAAAACGTTTGAGGAAATAAAATGAGCAGATGTCGAACAATAATTCCTCGCAGTCAAAATGTATATAAATAATAACTGAAAATCTATTGTTTCTCTGCTTATTCTTAGATATTTAGGCCCGTATGATATGAGATTTGTCTTATCCTTTAGGTATTGACAAATGTTTCAGTTAAGCACTGATATTCTCAAAAGTAACTTAAAGTATAAAACATTAAGGGAAATATAACTACAGTTGACGTCTTTGGACTGTTTTTCAAATTATTATATCAATATACAGGGTGTTACTTTAACAGTAGGACTTTAATAGAGTAAAGAAATAGTAATTTTAAACTGAAAGTGTCCTATAAACTTATACCTTTAACTTCTTCCTAAGCGATCTACAGCACTTGAAAAAAAGAGATGAAAAAAAACAGTTTCTTAGAAATATCTGATGAACTGGTTCAAAAAACACTGCTCAAAAAATTTCGAGGAATGCTTCTTTGTACCTCAATAAAATTCAAGTCGTAAATTTTATGCAGATAAAACTAAGTCTGTTAATGCGTACACGACCATAGCAATGAGTAATACGAAACCTTGACTCGTCCGTGAGCAGCACAGACCTCCAATATCGAAGTTGCCATGTGACATGCTGACGAGCAAAATTCGTGTTAGCATAAGTTTTCGAACGGGTCGTTTTGCTGTAGAAACACGGTTACGAAGACATGAAATGACCAAAAATCGGTGTTGATTTTCGGTTGTTTATCTTTTACGACACTGTTTCAGTCGCCTTTTGTAATGACCATTCTCACGATAGTGATTCCACAAACGTTTAATAACGGAGGAGCTGATGTTTGAATTTCTTGGAACTTGTCGAATTATTCACCATTTTTAATCATAGTTACAGCACGAATGACTTCCACCTCGTTGAGATGCCTCATTTTCACTTAATTTAAGTCAAACTGTCAGTTGCAAACATTTTGAACTGTTCCTTGATATTGTAACGATAGCATTTAGTTAAACAGTTTTATATAAATGAATATTCAACATTTAATTTATTAGTAGGAACTAGACATGTATAATATAGAGTTAGTTTCTTTGGAAAGATAGGTTACCTTAACTACCCGAAATAAATAATTGGGTATCTATAAACATTTTACTATTTTGTTTCTATTTACGTGCCTTAGTTACTTTGTTTGTATTCATGGGCACAAATTGTAACGGTCCATTTTTTTAATAAGTAATTTGTACCATATTCGTTATCTATTAACTAAAATGGTTTGATTTATACCTTAAACTCCAGACTCGCTTAAAATAATTTTATTATGAATTACTGTATTACCCCTATGTAGTGACGCCACTGGGCGGTTGGCACGGTGCCAGGAACAATTTAAATTACCGCGCCGATCGGATGTTTTTCGCGGAGTGTAGGCGACCTGGCTTTTGGGAGCGAAAGACAGGGAGACGCTGGGTAGCCACGGTCCACAGCGTACCTGTATGTAGTGTGTGATCTGGATTTGGATATGTTTCCGTACCTTGTTAAGTTGAATACTGATGTTTGTAATGAATCATATGCATGTTCATTACTATAGTTTCGGAAATTTCCGTTAGTCTTGTGCTGTCACGCACTTCCTGCCGACATATGATGAATCACGCAGATGTTCATTCCTAGAAGTTTCTGCAATTACCGTTTGGCAGGTGCTGCCACATACTTCCTGTCGCCATGAAATATTGACGTCACCAAGGCCAGAATTTTGGTATAAATAGTATGGCCGTAGCCGCGGAAAGGCATTCAGTTTTCTGCTGACAACTACCCTCAGCGTGTTGAGCTGGGTAGTTGAGGAGTCTTAAGCGTGTTGAGCTTGACTCCATTTGGTTAGAAATCAAAATCCGATGACGACGCCGCCGCCCGGCAGAATGTCTGGTAGCATCTTGGAGTTTTAAGCGTGCTGAGCTTGACCTCCTGGTGTTGGTAGCCATTTTACCGCTCTGCACCGCCGTCACCAGTCTAGTAATTATTTATCGCCGTGAGTCTTCAGCGTGTTGAGCTGGGCCCACTGTTGGTAAATAGTTGCTAAACCAACCGCCGTCACCAGTCCCCTAATTATTTATTGCCGTGAGTCTTCAGTGTGTTGAGCTGGGCCGCCGCCGTTAAATAATTATCGAACTTACCGCCGCATCGAGTCCTAGATGTTTTACTTCAGTACATGTAGCTGAAGCCCACCGTCACCGTGCATTCACCGAATTACACTCCCCGTAAATTAATTTCACCGATGTAAATAATATTTGTTAAATGTACATGACTTGGTTTTATTGTCGAAGAATCTGATTTTATGTTTGTTTAACTTCATGTTTTGGATATATGTTACTTTAATAAAATAAACTCCGTTACGAATACTTTGGCTTTCTTATTTACAACTAACAGGAATCCTGGATTAATTCTCCAAACCAGCTATCCGAAAGCAAACACTGTTACGACGCCCAAACATACTTCGCTACATATTTTGGGCGTTCGAACAGACACCGTTACATGTTGTTTTACGTTGGAGTTGTTATCTTGCCTTATCTTTCCGTTGTACGAGTATGCAGAGATCAGGTTGAGCGACGAGGAGAGACATGTGGTGTTGGCTGGAGATTGCCACCTGAATTGCGTACTAATTTGTTGTTGTGTTGACCCAAGCTGAAGAGAAATATAATTTATTGCACCCAGACTGAAGAGTCGTTCCAGTAAAGTTAAGTTTGTGAGTACAGAGTACTATGTTGAAGATGTGTTGATCTTTGGTAAGGCCACTTTAAACTAAATCATATACTAGGTACCTAGTCAATTCTGCCGTTGGTAGTTGGAGATGCCAGCCAGAGTGAGAAATTAATTTTAGGATATTGATTTGCAAATCGTCCGATGTGTATGAATTTTAAGCACATAAAGAATATTAAATTTTCGTGTATTGAGAGACTGATGGACATAGTTACCCGTTTTCCTTTTTTTTTTTCGGTAACAGATATGTGTAGATTAGCCGGACATTGCTAAACAAAGAGAAAAAAAAGGTATCGCCTAACGAAACGGATTAAGTGAGATAAATTTTAATGTTAAGTTGTTGATCGCTTTATTGTTTTATGGCTTTATTTAGTGTTAAGCTATTTGATTATTGTCTAGAAAATTACTTGCTTCTCCGCCCTGAAAGAGAGTCACTTTCATGCTAATTGTGAATATATGTATTTCTTTTTAGATTGGTTTGATTTTAGCGACCTCATTATGGATTATTTATTTAAAATAATAGGGCAGAAAAAGCCTCGTTACAAAATTTAGCAACCATTTAGTATAAAATAGAATGCAGACGCTGAAAAATGCAGATTAATTCTTGAACCCGTCCGGGAATGATCTCAAATATAGATTATAATTAAATGTCAGTTGAATATTTGATTGATACTTTCTACATCTCAATATAAAGTTAGTCTTAAATTGAGAGACCTAATTAACTAAGCGTTGCAGTGACAGACGTCAAGTATAAATTGAAATCAGTCAGCAAAGTTTGAATTCAGTAAAAGTAGTTTTGCCTAACTGTCACTTTGACAGTGACAGATGTCTATAGTTTGTTCTTTTGTCAATCGAAATTAATTTTGCTAATCTGCATTAACAGCGACTACATTACCACTTTACTAATATATTTTACCCTTAAATTATCTCCTCCTATTACGTCAATGAATGAATTTAGTGTTCTTTTGTATTTATTGTTGATCCTACAAGTGGAATGTTTGTGTTATTACATCGCTGAATGAACCATGTTCTGTTGAAGTTTACGATCTTTAATTTCTTAATGAACCCTGTAGTAATTATTTCTCCACTGTAGTTACACCGAGTATAATAGGTCGTTGGTTCTTCAACGACAAAAATTATTGTCCATTTTGTAAATCAGACACACGTCGTTACAATATCACCAAGGCCTTCCTAACTTTTTTCAGCTAATTTGAGATGTTTCACTTTACTTTTGGTAGTTGTTTTACATCATCACGCTTACCTTAAGAGTGTTTAATGCTGTTTAATTTTATTTTAGTCATTTAAGGTAATTAAAAGGAGTATGTTTCAGAAACTCTTAGTTTTATTTGCATACAATTTACGGCTTGAATTTTATTGAGGTACAAAAAAGCGTTCCTCTGATTTTTTTGAGCAGTGTAATTTGATTAAATTAAACTTTATGTATTTACCACTTTATTTAAGTTATTTTATTACGTCAAAATTTTTTTCAAAAAAGTACGCATAGGTGTCATATTTAAAGGGCAGTGTTTCCTTGTAACTCACACATTTCATCACCTTCGTAGGAAATACAGAGCTGGAAACTTGAAGTGATTTACTTAAAATTATAGTGAATTTTAAACAGTAATAATTTCTAGATAGTTTTATCGTGTTGAACGATATTTCGGAAAAATCCTTTTTATATAAAAAATATTTAAGCAATCTTTAAATACTACATGTAGAAGAAAAAGTTATAAATTAACCTATTAGAATCAACAGAAATTTTTATATCTAGCAATAATCCCGGTAATTATTTACTTAATGACCAGTTAGACATATCAATCTTCAATCTTGGATGTTTTGAAACTGTCATTCTTGTTTGTTAATTCTAGTATAAAATACCCTTATTTATTGAAATTTTGCCTCAGAAATCGTGTTTTATATAATTTTCCATTTTTTTAATCCAATTCCTTACATCTGTCAACCAAATTTACACAAATTTAAATTTTTCTGATGTCAATCAGTAAAAGTCTTAAACATTTTGTAACAACTTCTATATTTTGTTTATTTTTCGAGTTAGAAAAAAATTTTTCAAATAAAAGCGGTATTGGATCAAATTAACTCTTTTAGAATCCCTGCAGAAAATATACAGGTGGTGCCATAAAAGTGAGACAAACCAAACTTACATTTTTTAAAAGGAACATCCTATTATTTTTTCATTTTTAAAATCCGTGCTTTTTTGTGATTTCACTATAGATATAGATATATAGATATATTGTATCTTATCTAATACTGGTTTTTATTTATTACAAATTTTATACTATCAGCATCTACCAGGTTATCAGGTTAGCCATGGATGAAAAACACTTAATTTGACACTCATGCATTACAGATAATTTAATAAATTCAAAAAGGTCAATAATAATTATTATAACTACTATTATACATATTACACCAAGTAAAATGTTACCAGATGAAGAGTTCTTGTTATTTTTTATAAACAGTGAATATATCATATCGCTCTGATAAAGTAAACGTTTTCACAAATAATATGAAAAACAAAACCACGCAGTTTGCTTGTTGTATTTATTAAATTATTTTGTAAGACATACGTATTAAATTAATTATTTTTCATCCATGGTGTACCTGATAACCATGCAGATGTTGGTAGTATAAAATTTGCAACAAATAAAAAACAGTAAAAGATAAGATACAACCGATCTGTATATTTGATATCACAAAAAAACATAAATATCAAAAAATGTAAAAAAATATAGGGTGCTCCATTTTAAACACTGTAACTCTGGTTTGTCCTGCTTTTATGGAACCACCTGTTTATTCCTTGCAGGAATTCTAAAAGAGGCCATTTGATTCACTATAACTGTTATTTAAAATATTTCTTCTCGAAAAATAAACAAAAAAGGGTGGGTCTTTTCGTTGGATAACCCTGTACTCATTCTTTCGAATTATTTGGCAATGTACCAGTATTGAAGCAACGATAAGATACAGGGTTATTCATTATAAATTATCCACCCCTTGTCATCGTTATTATTGCCTATAGAAAAAAAAGTTTTAAACAAAAGTTGTGTGGTTATGACTGAATTTTGTTACAATGCTTTCAAAAGTACAGTAGCATGCAGATTTCAGGGGATACAAAAAAAATAATATATTTTTTTTAAACGGGATCCCCTATATATTATTAAATTTTTGGAATTATCCTCTATTCCTAATTTCAAAAAATATACCATATATTACCTCTACCATATACCGTTTATGAGTTATTAAACGTCGAATATCTTAGTTAAACTAGTTACTATAAATATGGAAAAGTTAACATTATTAAAGTGAGCTATGAAAATGACAACTATTATGTTTGATAAGTGACATTTCTTTAATGAAGTAATCAAAATGGTTTACAGTGAGGAAGAAAAGTCCAAATATTTACTTGTTATATACAAAATAATAAAAATAAACGTGCAAAAAGAACATATTGTTGTATCCAAATCGTCCAACGCCGTCAGAAAATACGTTCAAAAATATTTACCGAAATGTGAATAATACCTCTAGTTTTAATAAAGAAAAGCGTGTAGTTCAAGCAAACCATTTCGAAGGTTAGCCCATCCATATTTATTCGCGAATAGACTTTTTGAAACATTGTATTATTTTTTAGAAAATTCTGAATAATGCAGTCGATAAATTAGGTAAAATTTATTCCAAAATCCAACGTACGTTAAAAAATAACAGCTAAAGTCCATATAAAATTTTACCCGTACAAGTTTTAACAGAAAATCATAAAAGAAAAAGGCTGAACTTTTGCCTCCAGATGATTCAAAAGTTGGATGAAGATCCCGATTTTTTTTCTAAAATATTATGGACTGATGAATCATCCATTTTTAAGGTAGAAGTTTTTAACATGAAAAATCGAAGGTCGTGGGAAAACAAGCACACCAGAAAACAAATAAAAAAATCAGGAAGAAAAACTGTTAGCGTTTGGTGTGGAGTTTTCAGAAACAAAATTGTTGGGCCTATATTTTATGATTATACTTTAACTGGAGTTACCTATCTGGAAATAATTATCCCAGAACCAGAAAATATTCTTTTGCAGAATTTTTCGGAAGCTGAACTTGATGATAGGATTTGGATGCATGATGGGGAACCTCCACATAGTGTCCTACCTGTTTGAGATCATTTGAATAATGTATTCCCAATATGGATAGGGAATAATGGACCTATTAAATGTCCATTTAACAGTCCGGATTTGACCCCTATGGATTATTTTTTTTGGGATTTTCAAAAGACATTGTCAATAATAAAATTAATAATAGTATTCAAGTCATTAAAGACAGGATTCGACTTGAAATAAATAATCTGAATGTATATAATAAAGCCATATCCGGTGCAATTATAAACATAAGAAAACGTTATCAATTATACATTGACAATAATGGTAGACACATCGAACATCTTTTATGAGTTATCATTTATTTATATTTCAATTTCTTAAATAAATCTTTGTTATCTATTTTGTATAAATATTTGGTTTTTTCTTCCTCACTGTAAACCATTTTGATTATTTCATTAAAGATATGTCACTTATCAAACATAATAGTTGTCATTTTCATAGCTCACTTTAATATGTTAACTTTTCCATATTTACAGTAACTAGTTTAACTAAGATATTCGACGTTTAATAACTCAAAAACGGTATATGGTAGGGGTAACATACGGTATATTTTTGAAATCAGGAACAAAGGATCATTCCAAAATTTAATAATATACAGGGTATCCCATTTAAAAGATGTATTATTTTTTTGTATCCCCTGAAATCGGCAAGCTACTGTACTTTTGATAGCATTTTAACAAAATTTAGTCATAACCACACAACTTTTATTTAATTTTTTTTTCTGTAGGCTATAATAAAGATGATAAGGGGTGGGTAATTTATGATGAATAACCCTGTACAATAAAACTAGTGATGAAAAACAAAGTAAAATATTTAAATTTTCTTATTAAATCTGCCGACATATTTTCCACCTGATTTTGAAAAAAAAAATGTTTTGCAAATATTTTACAAATTATTTAAAAAATAACCTGGGTAGGCACACAATTTTTTCAACTTATTTTCGCAATTTTTTTCTGCAAATCTTTTTCATTTAGTCTTGGTAGTGGTCCCTACTCCAATACTAAGATATGACATGCATAAGTTTCACCAGCCGGCACTGAATTTTAGTATTTTTTTTAATTTAATTTATAAATAATAGGGACATGTTTGTTACCTACACAGTACAAATTAACAGTAAAAAAATATTTTAATAAATGTTTCTTACCAAATTTAGATTAGTAGATTATCTCTAAATACATATAATTTCTGACAGGACGGAGAACAACATCAAACAATTATCTACATCTCATTAATTTGTTTAGACCCGCACAAATTTTAATCAAAATAAGACAACACTCACCACGTGAATTTATTTTCCGCTAGTGATGCGATGAAAATTTAAGTTTCAGCTGATCGACCTACGTCAGAATGAATACTAGTGCATATTTGGATAGATACAGTCATCGTCTACGTCTTTTGACACCTGTAGCATAGCACGTGTTAGCGCAGATGCTGTTCAAAACGCAGACGCACGTGTGGTTACATTGTATGGAACTATTTATAGTGAATATGAGCTATTATCGCATTTCAGCGTGTTTTAGCAATTCAAGGGTTAATGTTGTGTTAAGCATTTCCTCATATTAAGAGCCTAGGGTTGGGCCCTTTGGTCTTTTGAGGGATATCAACAGTCACTGATATAGTTTCCACATACATACAGTGACGTCCATAAATAACGGATAAATTCATTACGTAATTTACAAGTTATGAGTAAAATCCTGAAATACGTCAATTTTTAATTCTAAAATGGCATTTTTTGTGCATAATTCTATACCTCCCTCTTCAACCCCCTTGGAGTGACAGCTACCCCTTTACAATTTTTAAATAGAACGAGGGTGCGTGTGATAGCTCATTTGAAAGGATTTCTAATTCTCTGTCCAGCACTATAATATTTTTGAATTTCTCTGATTTTTTTATTGAAAAATGTTACAATTTGAATGTTACTGAGTAAACAAAAGAACATGAAACAGCTTAAATCAAATGTTCAAACTGGGCGCCCGTTGCTTCTTGACAATAAGGAGGCGTTGCTGAAATTCTTCTAAAACAAACCGTTTCCCTGATGATTTAATTAATTTCTTGCCTTATTCTGTCTTTTAAATCATCGACGTTATTTGATCTGTTGAAGTAGACTTTCGATTTTAAATAACCCCATAAAAATAGTCAAGCGGGGTCAATTCGAGAGAACGTAGAGGCCACTCAATTTCACCGCGTCTACAGATCCACCTATTGGGAAAAACTTGATTCAGATAGGTTCTTACTTCCAATGCAAAATGTGGTGTAGCTCCGTCCTGCTGATACCAAATATTTCTATCAATTTCATTAGGGTTGTCATCATCTGGGAAAAGTATTCTTAACTCTGGAACTAAGGAATTTTGCAAGTTTTTTTATTAACTGATCATCTTGGCATTTGCCATTATTTCGCAAAATTCCAATCGGAGATCAGGGTCATCGTTGTTAAGTTCTTGAACCAAATGAATTTTATATGGGCGGTATTTTTCATTTTTTAGAAGTCGCAATATGGACGTTTTACTAACATCATTATCGACGGCAACTTGTCTTGTAGATTTATGTGGATTATCTTGAGTATCTAACAATATATCCAATTTCTTTTCAACGTCTAAAATGCGCTTTCTACCAGATTTAGGAATATCTGTGGTATTTCCAAATTCACGAAATTTGTTTTCTATTCTACTAACAGTAGACTGAGAAATGCGACGGTCAGGATACTTAGTATTGAGGATTTCGCATACCTGCTTCTGCGTTCTTGTTTAATCACCACATTCTAATAATTTCAAAATTTCAATTCTTTGGGTAACCAAAAGACTCATTGTTAAAATAATGATCAACTTGACAATCAGCGATAAATAACTAGAATCATAAGTTTGCATATATGTAGCAAATAAAGAAATGTAAATGTATAATTTTTTCTGATATGTAAAAAAGAAACCCTTTTTTACTTCTTTCTATTTGTTGGGATTTTGCCACCTGCGTACCACAAAAACCCACACATTTAAATTGAAATTTATGACAAAATTAATTAAAAAAGTCAGTTTTGACAGATATTTGGTACATAGGCATAAATAACATTTGATTGTATACATTACAAATAACGGGTGATTATAAAGTAAGGGATATATATCAACTTATTATATATTCTTAACAAATCAAATTAATAACAAATAGTAAATGGAATCTAGTTGCTTACATAATTGGATTTCTGATGTCAAACACTAGTTACCGCAAATGCTCGATATGACCTCCATTTTGTGAAGTTTTTGGACAAATATGGAAGCGTCATTTATTAAAACCTGATGCCAATAGGGCTATTGGAATACTCCAAGCTGGCTCTCGTCAAGGCGATATTTCCACATAATTAGGAGTAAGCCAAAGCTTCATTAGCAGGCTTTGGAATCGGTTTTTGGAAACTGATTATGTACAAGAACAGCCCAGAAGTGGTCGATCCCTGTCTACAACACTGCGATAACATCGTTATCTCTGACTTACAATAAGAAGGAATCCTACCCTGTATTCTTCCCAAGTAAGAAGCACCGTACGTGCAAAACATGGGGTTACAGTAAGTGTCCAACCAGTACGTAATAGATCTCGTGAATTTGGTCTGTCAAGTCATCCTTCATTTTGAGTCTCTTGGTTAAGTCCAGCTGACCATGCAACCCGTTAAAAGTAGGCAAGGAATCATCAAAACCGAGACATATGATGGGGTACAGCTTTACTCAGCGATGAGTCTTGATTCGGCTTGCATAGAGAAGTCTACGAGTTTGGAGGAAGTCAGAGGAGAAATAGGGTCAAAGATTTATCAACCCACAGTAGCTTTTAGAGGAGGCAGTATTACTGTAGGTGGAGGAATATATGTTGGAGGATGCACCGATCTGTACCCCTGTAGGAGGACCATGACTGGACAGATGTCTGCCAATGATATTGTCAGTAACATTGTGACGACTTTTCAAGCTGTTATTGGCGAAAACTTTATTTTGTACTGATGACAATGCTCGCCCCCATCATATTCAGCAAGTATTCAACGTCCTTGAAACTCAGATCACCATCCTCTTCCACCGCATTCTCTTGACTTGAATCCCATTGAATATGTGTGGGATTTATTAAGTAGAGCACTTCAAAACCATCAACGTGTCCCAAAGAACATTAGGCAACTATTAGATATTCTTCCCATTTTATAAGCACAAATTCCACAAGATATGTTCGACCACCTTAGTTAGAAGCGTGCACAGATAACTGCGCACGCTTCTGACTTGACTTGACGTAATTAGAGCAGGAGGCCAGAATATGACGTATTGATGAAAGGTTTAAGGACATTGTTGATTCCCAACGGCTAAACATTTCATAAACAAAAATTGTTTTTACTCGTTTTTTCATAACCAAATTATGCAAAAAATTAATAAAGAAGTTGTCGATTCTTTTAGTCCAATCCTTTCATGATAATATGAAAGATCCTTAACTTTCTGTGCACAGTGTAGAAGACATATAAAGTGGAGTAAACCTACAAAAGAAATAATGTAAACGTCTTTTTTTTATTAGTATTGTTGGCAAATTGTTTCGGTCTTCATCTTTGAAATAACATGAGTCATCAACAGCAAATTTATTTGACTTGCTGTTTCAATGAAATATAAGTGAAAAATAATGAATATATATATATATATATATATATATATATATATATATATATATATATATATATACATATATATATATATATATATATATATATATATATATATATATATATATATATATATATATATATATATATATATATATATATATATATATATATATATACATATATATATATATATATATATATATATATGTTGTTTTTCAGGTTTTCGCGGGTGGTGAATGCTAAATTCGTTTTCCGGGTATACTCCCGCGTAGGTGATAGGCCCCGAGAGGGACCATGGTTGTCTGAACGACGTTTCGGCAGAATCTCATCTGCCATCTTCAGGTTCTAACAGATAACTGCTTACTGCGGCTTCTGGTTACTCGTTCAGACAACCACGGTCCCTCTCGGGGCCTATCACATACGCGGGAGCATACCCGGAAAACGAATTTAATATATATATATATATATATATATATATATATATATATATATATATATATATATATATATATATATATATATATATATATATATATATATATATATATATATATATATATATATATATATATATATATATATATATATATATATATATATATACATACATATATATTAAAAAAGTCAAATTATGCCATAATAATGTAAAATTAACAAAAATACTTGGAATTAATCAATACCTATACCTTATATTTTCAGAAACAAAAGCTACTAACTTGTTTATTTGTTTCCACATTTCCCTCAACTTTATTTGTTTCGGAAATATGAACAACTTACAAGTATTTTTATTTGTATGGTTCGAAAAGCAAACCTATTTTTCATGTTAACTGTTTACTAAAAATGGTTAACAAGAATTTCTAGAAAAAAATGTAATAATTATTGAGTATTATATAAGCAAACCTAACATGATAACAAAAATATACACCTATAATTTCCTACATTTTACACTGCTTAAGAGATGTCACAAACGGATATATTTTAAGCCAATGAAAATGCAAACACCAGTAACTTTTTTATTGATATTATGTTCGTATCACCGGCTCATCCGCCAAAACTTTAAATTGAGAGATGAAACGCTATCAGTTTATTTTTTATTCTTAGCCATTATTTAATTGCCAATTTATTTCTATTATTCTATGTGAGTCATTTGAAAACAAATGTTGTCAAGTGATATACCATAAGAAAAGAAATTTACTCACAATCGTTAAAAAAAGTGTAAAAGGTGCTACCTATTTAAATAACTACGTTTTGATAGTTGCAGTGAAAGATGACTATTTAGTAAATGATTTAAACAAGGATTATTATATACAGGGGATCTATATATCTGTCCTAAAGCACATTCATAAGAAAGAAATGCAAAATGGAAATGTCTACATAATAATTATAAACTACCTAAAACATTTAAAAGAGTTTTTCAAAAAGTTATATATTTTCGGCGAAAATTGATTCACATCTTATATTTAATAAATTTATGAATCAAGTTGGCTACTGTCATCCTAGCTTATTTTCTTATGATTTATTTGTTGTTATTACAAGTGACATTGTTATAAGTGTGAAAGTAGACAAAAATCAGTGTGATTTAGTAAAAATTCGAAACAAAAACTGAAACATAGGTTGTAACGAAAACTGATTAATTTCGTTACTGCAAAATGATTGTGGTATACCTTGGTGTTTCTGAGTATTATATATCATAGGCATGTGTAAAAATACTCCTTAGATACATTTCTGGACGTCTTACTCTCTTCATAAACCCGTCTGTCACTTCCTGCCACCAGGTCGAGCAACAAGTGATTTTGTCTCGAGGCGTCATATGGGTAACACCGATCGTGTTGTACTTCTCTATTTATTCTATGATTTTCATTTAATATCTTTTAAATTTTTCGTCGTCCTTTAAAAATGTATGTATAATATGTTACTGTAGTAATCGATTGCCCCAAATAAGAGTGTATTACCATAAAGGAATGTCATTTTAGGGGTTACTATAACTTAATAGTATTTGGTGTAGTTCACAAGGCTGGTTATCCTATACCTATATATGTAAAGGTGTCTGAAACGTACATTTTGCTTCTCGAATTTATTTGTTTTAGAACTAAAACGATAGTAGATTAAAGAATGCACTCTCCCAGGAAACCTGATGATTTTGTTCCTAGGATATAAATTTGAAAGGGAAGAAATCGTAGGAGCTTTGCTAAGGATTTCCTAAATTCCACAGATGAGTTGACTTTAGGATTAAACACTCTTGCTTTATATTTAAGCACTTTGTTCAATAACTTGTTGTAATTTCTGTAATCTCATATTCTTCACTAAAAGTGAAATTCTATGGGGGTTTGTAATATTACTCCACTGTCAATACCTGTTTATCTTTCTGAGGATAATTTAACTTTATTAATGTGTAATAAAGTAGGTATCTTAGAATATAATTCTTATCTTTGATCACAAGAGCTCAAGAACAATTATTACTCTAATTATTTCAATTTCGAGGGTCGTCGCGTTTTTTTTATTTTTGAGGGTGGATAAATTGCAGAATTTTTAGAGAGATTCAAGTAACGTGTCTCGTGTTATATTTATCTATCTATTATTTTAGGCCATTTTTTTTCCGATTTCGACACATAATCCTGACCTAGATTATTTAATAGATTTTAAGTTTTTTTTATAAAATCAGTAGTACAAATTAATAATGTTAGGATATTAGTATTTAATTGAAATTCAGAGCCCGTATAGAATATAGCATAATACTTAAAAATTTATTAATTTCGATATCGAAGAAACTTTGAGGATTGGATAAAGTCATGTATACGTCAGAAAATATGGAGGAAAGATCAACATATTTTTTTTGGATTTCCTGGACAATCAGGAGGAATCATTCAACTCCTCTCAGAACAAAGGTATCACCCAGGATAGGCGGTAATTATCACTTCATAGTTTTTACCTGGTCCTGGGACTAAAACCCTTCGACTGACTACAGCTGGACCAGTTAAGTATGTTCCGTCTTCAATGTTCCCAGTTGGTCCGAAGTTTAATTATTTGTAAATATTCATGTTAACGATTTGTAAACTTTACAAAAGTTTTTTTGCTTGTTCAGAATCACCTTTAAACAGTGTTTATATGCTATCATTTGTTAATATATGTTTAGTTGAGGAAGAACATATATTCTTAATATGTTTCCCCTATCTTAGAAATGTATCGTTATCTCAAGTCTGATATATCTGTCATTTATTTTTTGTTAAATAACATTTTAAT
The DNA here is from genome assembly GCA_029963845.1 of Rhamnusium bicolor. Lineage (NCBI taxonomy): Eukaryota > Metazoa > Arthropoda > Insecta > Coleoptera > Cerambycidae > Rhamnusium > Rhamnusium bicolor. The sequence goes on from JANEYF010005909.1 coordinate 39,943, forward strand.
AAAAATATAAAATATCTAGTGCCCAAAACTAAATAGTGTAACCAAATTTTTACCCAGCTGGAGTTGTTAAATTTGCTATCGACCCTAAGTAATTAATAACCTCGATAATTTGAGGGGCCTACGCCTGCCACTCGCTAGCCAGAAGCTAAATTGTTTAACCTTTATTAGGTCAGTCAGCTTTGGATATATTTGGTTATAACTTTATATATGCTTTTCTAAGTTTTTATTCTCTATTATTGAAACATTAACTCTAGAAGACACCTTAATTCCAATCATGTGACACGAGCAGGTACGCTCTTGCAAGAAGGGCTGTCTCAGCGATATGTAAGCGAAGTTCTGAATATGTCTCAGTCTGTGGTCTCTAGACTCTAGAGATAGCATCAAGAGATAGGACTGGTCACAAGAAGACGTGGTTAAGGCCGCCACAGGAGGTGACCGCGCTCCCGATAACAAATTTCTTAGGCTGCAAGCAGTGCAAGCCTTTTGAAACCATTTTTTTAACACCTGCTCTAAAAAATAACATCTCTAGAGCTAGAGGAGTTCAGCTTTCAGTCCAAATAGTGCGTAATAGATTCAGAGAATTCAATTTGCGATTTAGACGACCACTTAGAACACCTAGATTGACCAGATACCACAAACAGGCGAGATTATTGTTTGCTCCATAACATCAACTGAGCTAACAGATGAGTCGAAATTTAAATTATGGATTAATGATAGATGAATTCGAGTTCTGAGAAGGCCCCATAGCATACCGATTTTGTTCAAAATACCATAATTTTAGAAAACCTATTAAAGTTTTAACTTATGATCATTTTTTCAAATCTTGCAGCAACTCTCAGCTGGAACCTCACAATCCAAAAATGACAAAAATGTTCCTTTAAATATAAGTCTGGACACACTTCGTTACTGAGATACGGGGTATTAAAAGTTCGTATTTCCTAAAAATCTAAAAACTGTTTGGAGATATTATGTTGAAACTTGGGGTAAGTATGTACTAAGTAATTTTTTGACTTTAATAAATTTAATTTATTTCCATCAGGCGCGTGCGTATGAGTAACACCAGTAATATTTTGGTACAAAAATATGTTACTCCACTGTGTTTTTGTAATTTTCATAGCTTTTTAAAAATTGTCAGCAGTTGTACAGCAGTAAAGTTTCCCCTTTTTTCAAATTCTAGTTTTGTTTTCATTATCCAAAACCTAGAAAAATTGGTGACGTCTAATAAACAAAAAAAATATATCCGATGTGGCCAGCACATAACTTTCTTATACCAGTATATATCATCCTGATCTAAAAAAATCTCTATTTAATTCTTCACTTACCTCATTTAAATTTTAATAACGTACCCTGAAATGTTTCACTAAAATTTTTAAATAATTATCAGCGTCATTCGATACTGTCACTGTCATATATTTTAATAATTTTTTTGTTATTGCCATTGACATTTTTGTAACTAAATTAGACCTTTCAAATGTCAAACTGTTAAATTTATCCTAACCCCATTTTATGAGGCCAAATGTGTAAAATATTTCAGTTTACATCAACTTTATTTAAGTACTTGGAAAACATATATTATTCGCTTGATATAGTAGACTTGATTTATAATCTTTCATCAAGAATATATTTTTTTGTAAAGTCAAATACAAAAAAGTTTATGTCTCGTGGCCAATTTTGCTCATTACCGAATTTTTCATTATCATTATTTAGCCTTTAGAACAAGTGTACCAAATTTGAAAGCTTTATCTCAAAAACTGTGGCTGCTATCGCGATACTACAAACATGCGGACAGATTTTTTTTTCATAAAGTTATGTTTTTTCATTATAATTCGTCGAGATTCGTCCAGAAATGCAATTAAAGTTTTTTAATTTTTTTCCCGAAATTGTAATTTTTTCCTTCTTTCATTCATTATGTCTCTTCTGGTGGTACCACATTCACCAAATTTAATGTTGTTGACAATCTTAACTGCCAAATTTGGAAGTCTCCCATTAGTATTTTTTGAGTTATCGCGGATACACACATACACACACACATCCACACACACACACACACACTAGCACCGACAGGCATCATTCAGAAAATAGTCAGAATGGATTCAGGAGGGTTCAAAACGTATATATCAATCAAAATCTCGAGGTCGAAAAAAATCACGATTACTACACTTCCTTATATTAGGTATATGAAAGTAAAAACAGGTGTGGTATTCCTATTAGGCATCATACTTGTGTTTCTCTTATGACTCGTACTCTATTTGGTCTAATTTAACATGTATCTCTCCATGATTAAACAAAAGTGATGTTACAAATCCGTAAATTTTTTATTCAATGTTAAAAATCCTTGGTGCTTTTTAACTATGCCTGTAGACACTTTCCTTTGCTGTGAGTTTATTGTATTTATGATTTTTTCCTGTAGAACTATAATTGAAATAACTTGACAAACTGTAGAGAAAATTTTTAAACTACTGATGTGAATAAATCTATATATTCTAATTTTAAACAACCAATTTCCCCACCCAATCACAAAGTTAACCACCATTTGAGCTAACCACCATTATTAGCGGTTAGCTCGATAAACGTCCTAATTGACGAATGTATATCGTCATGTATTAGGTAATCAATAATAATATTTGATATCGAAGGATGGTGTATATTGTATCGACAATTGGAATTTGTCTAGCATATAACATTTAAATAAAACGTTTTTATTTAAACAATAAAAAAATTTATATATATATATATATATATATATATATATATATATATATATATATATATATATATATATATATATATATATATATATATATATATATATATATATGTATATATGATTAAATATGATTTGAAGGAAACAACTACTCAACGGGCAAATACCCCGACCTGCATTGAACTACACCTTCAAATCATGATAGATCGATGACAAATGATATTGGCTATCGATCTATCATGATTTGAAGGTGTAGTTCAATGCAGGTCGGGTATTTGCCCGCTGAGTAGTTGTTTCCTTCAAATCATATTTAATCACATTAGTTTAGTCCACCTGGGCTAGGGGTCGCCGCTCTCGGTACTTGCTGTGATGCAAGTCGCTATCCGCCACAGAGACATCGAGGATGTCGGTCGGATAGTAGCATTCAGACCATATGAGAAGTTTCATACCTCTCACCACTATTCACTTCACCATAGTTAGTATATAACTAGCAGGTTGGCCACTATCATTTGTCTGTTCCATAACCTATGGCATACTGAAGAGAACAAATAAGTTCGAAATCGATCTATGTCTGGTTAGGAATTGACAAATGATATTGGCTATCGATCTATCATGATTTGAAGGTGTAGTTCAATGCAGGTCGGGGTATTTGCCCGCTGAGTAGTTGTTTCCTTCAAATCATATTTAATCACATTAGTTTAGTCCACCTGGGCTAGGGTCGCCGCTCTCGGTACTTGCTGTGATGCAAGTCGCAGCATTCAGACCATATGAGAAGTTTCATACCTCTCACCACTATATATATATATATATATATATATATATATATATATATATATATATATATATATATATATATATATATATATATATATATATATATGTATATATATATATATATATAATGGTTGTGCGAAAAATAAAAAGTAAATAATTGTCGATGCCAGTGTTACAGGGTGGCACTAAAAAATTCTTCTGAAGTGTAACAACATTTTTATTAATTTTGATTTAAATAACTTTAAACAAGATATTTCTTTCAAATAGTTCGGTAGATGATTGTATATTTTAATAATAGTTATTCCATTAGCAACAACAGACAATTTATGTTTTGGTAACAGAATGTTATTGGTATCTCTTAGACTGTAATTTATGTTACGATCTGTAAACAAAGTGAACTTGTTAATATTAGAATTGACAACAAACAACACGATAAGATGTATAAAGATTGTAGCGTAAGTATTTTGAGAGAGGGAAACAGGTCTTTATATGAATAGGTAGAATGCTTGAACATCATGGTTCTGAAGGACTTTTTTGTGCATTATGAATAGATCATTTATTCTACTAGAACTACTCCAGCATAGAATGCCATAATTTAATAATGAGTGCGCATGTCCAAAGTAATACATTTTAAGCACGTCTAAATTTACGTAAGAGCGCAGCTGCCAAAGAACATAGCTTCTGGTAGACATTTTTTTTATTAAAGAGTCAATATGATCAAACCAGTTTAAGTTATGATTCACTCATATACCTAACAATTTTACTGAGTTGCTATTTTTTATAGTTAAATGATAAATTTTAGCTAATAAACTAAAATCAGAGTTAATATGATCAAACCAGTTTAAGTTATGATTCACTCATATACTTAACAATTTAACTGAGTTACCATTTTTTATAGTTAAATGATAAATTTTAGCTAATAAACTAAAATCAGACGTAATATGGGTGAACATTAACATTTGAGTTTTTGACCCGTTAAGTTTCAAACCAAAGTCATTACAATATCTGTCCATTACTGAGATGCAAATGTTTGCATTTCTTGATAGATCTGGAACATTGTTTGCCACAGATGCAAACTGCCACATCATCAGCAAATTGAATAACGTAAAACTCATTCGTCACATTTAAATAGCTGCAAAGGTCATTGATGAAAATCAGAAAAAGAATTGGGCCTAGAATGCTGCCCTGAGGAACACCAGTTGGAACTAATTTATCATCGGTCTGATGTGATTTGCCAACAACTTTTTTGTATGACTCTCTGAGTACGATTACTCAAATAAGACTTGATTCACGAATTAGGTACCCCTCTTATATATAGGCATTCAATTTACTGAGCAGCATTTCGTGGTTCACTGTGTCAAATACTCTAGACATATCAAATAACAAACATTCGCACTTTTTCTTCTTGTCAATATTTTCAATAAACGACCAGTATTGTGGCGTCCCTGCTCGCCTGATATAAGCCGTTCTGATTTTTATTTGTGGGATACGGTGAAAAATAAAGTGTATGATTTCGAAAGCCCGGAAACTATCGATATTTTGGCAGACAGAGTTAGGTACGTTTTCGGCACAATAAATGCCAATATCCTCAGAAGAGTAATCAGCTCAGTTAGGCTTAGATGCCAAAAATGTGTTCAGGTAAATGGAGGTCATATTGAACAGTTTTATTAAATCTTCTTACTTCTTTATTATCGTTTCTTCTATTATGTTAATTTGCTGTTATTAAAAAAATTTTCTCCATATCGATTATGTTCAGTATTTTAACAGAAAATTAAAATTACTTAAACATATCAAACTGGTAACCTTAATATTACTGTTATTTTTTGTAATGATTGGTATTAGGTATATCCGTAAAATCAAAATAACTTTTTGATTTTCCATGGCCTATTTTGTTTTGTTAAGCAATGGATAACTTAAATTAGTCCCTTGAAAAATAATTTTTCCTCGGCATGTGATACATCATCTGAAAGCTCTTTTTAAGCGCAATGTGAAAAATGAAAAATCCAGTATGGCTGCTATAAAAAAAACAAAGGTTACCTGGGATATCTCGAAAACAAAAGAATATCGAACAATCGTTTTTACACCAAAATATTAGTTCATTCAAAAAGTGTTCTAATAATACAAAAGTCTAAAATCTGTCTGACCAAGGATTACTTGGGTACAGCCAAAAAAGAGAAATCACAAAATTTTCGTTTTTTTTTTTTTGGAAAATCCCAAAAACGGTTTCATTTAGCCGTGATTTCTTAAAGAATTTGGAATCAGCATAATATTTGCTAACACATCTCATTTAACCATTCTTGTAGTCTTATGGTTTCCGAGATCGCAATGGTGAGCATTAAATTTGGGACACACGGTATTCATTAGTTCCATTTCACGTGAGGCGTAGGATCCGCCCTACGTCACGCGTAGGTCGTATCGTCGAATTTGTCTTTCACATAATAGTATCAGTGTGCCCGTACGCCAATTCAATATGAATGTGAAATGTTACATTTTACTCAATGCCAACAGGTTTTCAAGCATAGGGCGTACGGTGTATCATACGCCTCATCTGAAACAGGACTTACCAAATATCCCTCTATTATTCATATTTGCCGTTCTAGCACTTTTTAAAACTAGAAAAAAATCACAGTGTGCTTATCCACGGGACAAAGGACACCGAACAATTAGTTTGTACTACAAAAAAAATATAGTCTAAATAGAATTTACTGTTGATTCTGATGCAAGATTTGCTTCGATTTATCCTCAATTCGATCTCAATTTGTCTACATCTAAAGCAAATTTAATATGCGCCATATACACACATATGGTATATTCTACAATTATTTAAACATATTTTTTTATACATTTTAAAGTCTAATAATACATTTTATGTATGATAATAAGCTACACTTGCCTAGACATTATACAACCCTATTTAATTTAATAATTTTCCTGTAATATTGCTCAATATGTCATTTAATCATAAGACTTATTTATTTAAAATTGAAATACTAAAATGGAAATTATTTCCCAAGCATACAATTGAAACGCAGACGGAAAATTGATTTAAATTCTCATTAAAAATATAGCTAGTTTATCTTTCTATGATTTCTATTGATGTTGGTATTTAATTATACCATACATTTCCATCTCATTTGATTCAATGTGAACATTAAATTAATCGGCCTTAGACCATTTAATTTACCCTTTTCATTACTTTCTTATACCTAATATAAAGAAGTATAGTAATTCATGATTTGTTTGTATTTAATTTGTGCTAGTAAATCATTAATCTATATCATATTAGTAAATTAATAAAGTTTTTTTTATTGTTATATGTTATTATTATACGAGTAGAATAATAAATTACTCTTTTCCAAAGTTCTGAAGTTGAAACACTCCATTACACATTCCGATTCTTTTTGGGAATTGCATGTGAGTTTTCATGAGACTTATATCAATCAGTAATGAGTGTTTAATCACCTAACGTGCACTAATGCACTTTATGGTGATTAAACTTGCATCAGTACCTCCACTGGGGTACTGATAAAAGTTATGGTGATTAATCACTCCTCATCGGTGCATATTATCGTAGAAAACAATGCCAAGTCTATTTGAATTTGCTGTAATGCCTATCTATAGAAATTGAACCGAAATTTAAGTCGCCAGGTATATGTCTGAACTAATTGATAGTAATATAGGTATAAACTTGGCCTTTGTATAAAATTGTGTTTATTAAAATGTGGAAGTGTCGATTGTATTCTTACTCTTAAAGAGGAATCGTTTGCAATATCTTGTAATAATCCTTCTTCTCGCTTCAATCAATCTTTTAGGGCGACTCGCGTAGACGGGTTTTAGAGGGTTCAGTCAACTTCCCCCTCCAAGTTTATTTTTCACCCCAGTTTAACTAGCACATAAATTTTACATCAGGCAGGATGGTGAGTACAGTCTTGTACTCACCATCTGATGAAGCCACTGTGTGGCGAAACAATTGTCATAAGTTAAATAAAAATTGTGAAAATCAAACATAAGTTTATTTTGTGTTTATTTATAACATTTATGTACAGAATATTGAAAGAATCCAGAGAAGTTTTCTAAAATATATTAGTTACTAGGTGGATAATTTTTATCCAACGGTTGGATTTCCCTATGAAGAATTACTTTCAAGATACTCATTTCGCACATTTGAAAATCGCTGTATTATTAACGAACTAATTTTTCTACATAAAGTAATAACCGGCAACATAGTGTGTAATGATATTCTGTGTACATTGAACTTCTTATTTCCTTGTATATTGTCTCGGCAATCTCTTACCTTCTGTCTCCCAATAGCTCGTTTTAACATAATGAAATTTTCGCAGCTATATCAGATGTGCAATAATTATAACTCACTGCAAAATATGTTTAATCTGTTAACCGCAATGTAGCCTCAATCAAAAGCCTACAATAATGATGGAATGTATTGACATTTAATATGTGTATTTCGATAATTATTAATCGTTTATTATCAATAGCATCATGTAGTGTATTCATATTTGAATTATGTAGTTGTATATTGAATTTCATGTAATGTATTTTTTATGTTGTACGCATTCAATAATTGATGCCAAACTGTGGAATGGTGAATGTTAAATAAATAAATAAATAAAAAGATCAGACAGAGGTTGGCTTTCGATAAAACTATCCAAAAATGTCTCACACCTAAAAAATATTAATCTGAAAATGAAACTTAAATATCAAATATTTTAGATTTTAGATAATAATAAATTAAAGTTTCGAAATACTCTCTAATTCCGTTCTCAAAAATAGACTAATTTTTTTTACTTATATTGTATTAATATAAAGATATTAAAATTTTGTTATTTTTACTGCAAAGAAATAAAAAATTGCTGAATCATATTTCATGAAAATCGACATTCTATTTTTCTTCGTTAGTATAGTTTTTCCTAAAGTTCATTTGTGATACAGTACAGAAAGAGTATTTAATAATAAATTTCCTCATATTGTGCACTTAGGGACGAAGTGTAAATTTAATAAGTAAAAATGTTAAACACTACGGTGAACTGAAATACCAACTTACAAGAAACAAGTAGTTACTAACTTGTAATGACAATGCTGTCCCTTTTGTAACTCAAGCAAGTCCTAAGCAAGTTTGTATAGGCTGCAAAATCATATTCTCTTATTCTCATTACTACACATGTATAGTTTCGGCTAGTTGAATAGATAAAATTGACAACATATTTTTGAGTAAATTGGTTGCTACTACAATATAGATATAGAGAAGTTGTTTTCGCTTTTTAATTTTTTATCCAAATTGTAAAAAGTTGTGTAAGTCATATTGATGAACTATTTTACAACAACAACAAATTATTCGCATCACGTCGAAGTTTCCTCGCCCTTCCATGATATCTGAAAAATATTTACTCAACTACGTAAAACTTTCTGCAAGAAATAATTTGCTACTTAAACTAATTTAAAAATTTTATTGGGTATATTAATTGAATTACACATACATGTTAAGTATCTTTCCGTTCGATAACTGGAAATATAGTTAGTCGAATGCAATCTGTGTAACTTAGGTTTGTTTGTATAATCATACTCAGGCTAAGGAAAAGAATTTTAAAAAAGTCGAAATTTCTAAAATTTAGATATCACAGTTAGAAACACTGCGTTTTCAAGGCTGGCACATAACCGGTGATAATGGAAAACAGTAAGTTACAGAAAAATTCGTCTATATAAAATATGAAATATGAAATACGAAATACGAAATAAGAAATAACAAATTATGAAATATGAAATACGAAATATGTGATATGAGATATGGGGCATATAGAATCAAATTCAAAATGCAAAATTTTACATGAAACGAAAAGGAAACTTAATTTTTTTCCTAAAAATTGCCGAAATATTTTTTAACAGCAAAATAATGTAGTTTAGCTTAAAAAAATCCAATATAACTACTTTTTCTTTACTTCTTTTGATGATTTTTTAAATAGAGTTAACAGACTTTGATTGCGATTGTGAATAATGGATATAGCGCGTTTTGATTGAAATTGTCATGGATACAGTAATTGCAATTGTCATGGATACAGCGGGGTTTGATAATAATTTTCCTCTCGGTAGTTAAATGATTGCAACTATTTTTTTTCAGTTTTTGTTTTTATTCAAATCAAAAAAATTAAATATGGGCATAGTATTATCTTGATTCTGTCCATCTTTTAGAAACACAGAAATATTAATTAAATACACCAACACCGAACTTGCTTAACAGATTAACATGAACTGCCAAAACGATGAACCACATGCTTGTAGCGAACGCAGTACTGCTATTGATCAAAATGGAAATAACGGTATTGGATTATAATATTTTAATGGAGATAGCGGGTTTTGAAATTAAACTCGATCATTTGACTTAGTTTAAAGCGATTTTTAGCGAAATTTGAAAAATATTGTTTACATATACGAATTCCTTGGAAAATTTCGTGTAAGACCCGCCTGAAAATTGAATTTCGACCAAAAGAGCGCGGTTTGCTTCTACATTGAAATAAATTTCTACTATCCATAAATAAAAACTGGGTACCCCCCACTTATTTACCGTTAAGAAGTTTTTCTAAATATTTATTTATTGTTGTAGGTTGATAACTTTGCTATCAGGAGCAAGAGCCCTATTTTAGCCTTAATAAGTTTTTTGTTAAAGTTAATAAGCTCGTATTTTGTACAGCATTACTACCTTGCAACCAGAAGAAAGCTTTTCCTGCTGCTAATAGATAACTTTGTAACCACTATACAGCTTACACTGTATAAATACTAAATACCTAGTAATTACAACAAATACTCCTTTTTGTCCTGGTAATCTCACTTTGTAAACATTGTATAAATATATACTGGATCTAGCAGAATTTTATTCCTGCCATTAAAAAAAGAATTGCTACCATAAAAAAATTTTTTGCAAGTCGTAGAGTATTTTGCGAGCATACAAATGAGGGTGATTGGTAGGTCGATGTATTCCTTTGAAGGCGTGTTAGTAGCGAGCTTATTTGCAACTGATTTAACCATAATATCCATTATTCAAAACTCGATAGTTTTTGAGATATTTTTAATTATTAGTTTACACAGTACAAATCATGTAACAAAAAATTATGTTAAATCCTTTGATAAGATAAAAATATAAGAGCTAAAACCTTCACTTGTAAAAAACTATCTACATTAAAATATCTCAAAAACTATTGAATTTTGCATAAATCATATAATGGTTAAATCAATTGCAAATGAGCTCTAATAACACGCCCTCAAAGGAATACATAGATCTACCAGTCACCTTGTATATACAAGGCGATTCAGTTTTATTACTAATAACTTTAATAACTGTTAGATGTCAACAAAATAAAGTTATTTTGTATATAGTATGAGTATAAATTTTTTTTGGGTTTTTATTTTCGAGATACAAATGTCCAAAAATTATTTGTCTTTTTTCTCAAACTAAAAATTATTAGTTATTGTTTTTATTTGTCATTAAATACCGGTATACTACACTGAGAGAAAAATCTATTAGGCTTGCTTTGTTAAAAATAATTTGTACCTTATTTTTCTTTTTAAAAGATCAAGTTAGTCGCGACAGAATCAGAAAAATTATTTTCTGTGTAATAAAGTGCCATTTCCTTAAGTGATATCGATATAAATGTTATACTTGAAGAAGGCGCTTAAATTTTAAAATTTTGACAGTATGACAAATTTTAACAAGCTTACTTTGATTTTGATCCTTTGGTGTAGGCATAAAGTACCTTTTTCGTAAGATATAGCCAATTTGATCAAAATTTAACACAAAGTTAATTCTGAACAACTCTCTTAAATAAATAGTTTTTCGTTATCTCTTACTAAAGTACTTTATCTACATAAAAAGTGAAAAAGATCAAAGTAGGCTAGCTGATTTGAAATTTGTTATACTATCATAATTTTAAATTCCAAAGGACTTCTTCAAGTAAAATGTTTCGATATCTCTTAAGAAAAGGGCACGTTACCTACACAGAAAATACATTTTTGGATCATGTCAAGGTCTACTTGATTTTTCAAAAATAGAAATAAATCACAAATTACTTTCTCAGAAAATAGGCCTGCATCCCCATACATCATATTTCGATTCGAAAATATTTGTCATTCACACCTATAATGCAGTCAATCCGAAGACACCCTGTACATTTAAGACTTCAAAAAACAGCTTAGTACATTTCAAGGCGAAAATAATGTTGATTGACATAATACACATGTCTAAATATACTGTTCATTATTGAGATTCACAATTCTTTTACGTACTTTGAAAGAAACATTTTGATCGACATATATTATTTTCATAGGCTGCATCTATTTGACTAACACGTTTTTTCTACACGGTAACTAAAATATCTTGGAGTAAATTGTATGAAATAGTTACGGTAAAAGTTATATATAGAACAATCAACAAATCCTACCACCTAACAACATACCTACTAACCGTAGGTATATGCTTTTTAACCACTAAAAAGTCAATCTCAACTAAAGGCACTTATTTGCCATAAGAAAACACTTAGTTATCCTTAATAAAATAAAAAACAAAAAAAAATGAGTTAGTTTAAGTAAGTGCTGTTATTGGGATAAATATTCAAAGATTTAAGGTTACAAAAGCTCATTAGCAAAACAGTTTTTCTTATGCTTAGATGATGGTAATGTAGTAGTTTTAAGAAAAAAAACTTATGGTAATGCAGATCATCTTAGCAAAATATTTTATTTGGTCGATTTGCCTCAGTGTACATGCATCATATGTGGTGTGAGATCTAATGTATATGAGATATAAGCTATGAAATATGAGACGAGATATGAGATGAGATATGAAATGAGATATGAGATGACATGATATTATACCTTATGTACAATCTGGATTTAGGCCATAGTTTTACTACAGCGTTGTTGAATGTAACCGATGATATCATACGGGCGATCGATCAAGGTTTGTGTACTAATCTTGTTCTATTTGATTTGAGCATGGCTCTTGATGCTATTAATTATCAAACAATTAAAGCAATCCTACCTTACATCGAATTGGCTTGTCTAAAGGAGCTATTATGCTGTTTAACAGTTACATCAGTAATAGACAACAGAAATTTGTATTGAGAATGATAGTTTTAATTATTTAACTCTTAAGTCAAGAGTACCTCAAGGTTTCATTTCAGGTCCATTACTTTTAACATATATATTCCAAGCAGCAAATAAAATCTCTGTCCTACTATCTGGCTCACTTTAATACAAACGACGCGACGATCAGCTCTATTACTGTTTTTCGCCAAATGTGAGGTAATGCCTTTGCCAATATTAATGAAACATTTTGTAGGTTTGTCTATAGACCAGTGTTTAGTGATAACCCCTAATAAATCCAAAGTCATGATTTTTGGTCCTAGACATTACATAAATCAGGTAAAAATTACTTACAGAATTCTGTTAATGATCTGACAATATCAAATCAGTGGATGAAACCAGAAACTTGGAAATTATATTTGATACTAATGTAAGATTTAAAACACACGTTAACAAATTAGTACAAAGTATATAATGCTCTAAAATTGGAATATGGTAATCGGCATTATCTAATACACAAAAACCTAAGGTTACCTTATGTGAATCGTTAATCTTGTCGTTACTTAATTTTGTTGACATTGTTTACGTTTTTAATGTAACCAGCTTGTACAAGAACAAAATATAAAAAAATACAAACCTCTAGTTTAAAACTTATTTTCGGTATTCGGAGACGTAAGAGAATCTCATGTAAACTGAAGGATATAGGCTGGTAATTAGAAGATTACTTCAAACAGACTGTTTATTCACAAAATTATAACAAACAAGTCGCCTCAATTCTTGCACAGGAAAATAAAATTTAGAACCGATGTGCATATCTCAATGTTCGGTTTAAAGGTTTGCTAACTTCTCCACCTCATCGTACTGAGATATTTAAAAGGTGCTTCCAGTATCAGATATGCAAAATCTTCAACTCAGTCCCTCAACAATAATTATTCAATTACTGAAAAAGGATGGTCTTTTCCATTGGTCAGTTTAAAACTAAATTTAAATCATTATTATTTACAAAGCATTGTCAACAATAGTTATTTATGTACCATGGGAACAAAGTGAGTGGAATGAATAGTTCTTACAAGAGACTAAAACATACTTTACTCCGTAGATACATACAATATGTTTTGTATGATTGGACACAATTTTTATTACAAAAAAAATTAAATGTAAAAACTAACAAACAAAAATTAATAACTTTATTCCGATTTTATCTAGGTATCCTTGTATTTAATGATCTGTTTGACATTATTCTCTCCTCACGGGAGCAACACCGGCTAATTAGCCGTATCCATCATCCACTCGCCACACGCAGGGGGAGTGACTATAGATACCAGAATCGTGTAATCTAAGCAAACGAAGAGAACCTAGAATGACCCCCTTCTGAATTTGGCCTGCCAATCTTTCAGCTAATCCTTAGCTGATCGGTATGATCTTTAATTCTGAAAACAGTTTCGACGTCATCCTTCGGACTACACCGATTATTAGGATGAGATCTTGACCCAGTAGCCTGGGTACAGCAAATGAAGTTCGTATTGGAGATGCGATATTTGGTTCGTTCTCCTCATCATTCAAGATGATGTTTTTCTCAGCAGGTGATAAGAACAGTATGACAGATGTCACCTTGAGTCGATGGTCAAGACGTTTGTTATTATTATTATTATTATTATTATAAAAGAAAATTAGAATAAAACAGAACTTACAGCACTGATCGTTTGTGAAGTACACAACACAAATTCACTAACTGGCGGATGATATTTTTGAGACAAAAGAAGTGACGTCACCATCGGCCAGATTTGATGATACTGTATATTTTATTGAAATTACTGAAATATGAAATAAACAACACTATCACATAATTCATCTAGTTCTTAATTAATTTAAAGTGGTAACTTTGAATTATTGAGACGAAATGTAAAATAGAAGATTGGAATCAAAAATTTAGTTTAGTTCAATAATAATGGACACAAATATGTAATCACCGAAGAATTTCCGTGAATCCCAGACCAGTTTAACTGGTCTGTCTGTTCCATAGGAAAGCACAGTAGCTGTGTGTGCGCAGCATGGTCTAGATGTTTAATCACTTCGGTTTACCTACAAACGTCAAACTGTGTAGACACTGTAAAGATAAAAATAAACAGTAACAATTGGTAAACATTATTTATTCATAAAAATATTTTAATGACATTAATTACATAATTTAAAATATGAATATTTGTCATATTTAGTTTGACATTGTAAATTGATAGACTAATAGTTGTAACTTCGATAATCACAATAATATTTATTACATCTTATCTAACCTAAATAAGCTCATTCTTTTCATAGATTTCAAAAAAAAATAGATGTCATGAATGTCATTGGGATTACCGAACTTACAATTATTAATCTATGAATTTAATGTTAAAATAAATATGACAAATGTTTATATTTTGAATTATGTAATTAAAATATTTTATATACGACTGGTCCCAATTGCTCAATTTACATGCTTAGTTTGAGGGCTTAAAGTATTACTTTACAGCCCGCTTAAGGCTTTTACCCTATTTTTTATATAACATTTTCGACTTCTGAAGCAACATATCTAACGTCACAGCTTCTGCCGCCTCAGTAATTTCTAGTGAATACAGGAAAATAAATGTCCATCCTCTTCCATTTCCAATTGAATTGAAAAACACAAAACACATCAACAAAACAATTGTAAAACTGAGAACGATTATTGCAACAGAATTACAATATGGCCACCTTTATTTATGAAACAATTGGCGAATTGTAAATATGTAATATAAATATAAAATAACCTACCCTTTTGGACCTTTATTATATTCTTCTCATTTTTTATATATATTAGCTTTACATCAAACCAGACTAAATCCCCAAGTGTCATTCCAAAATTCAACAATTTTTTGTCCAATACAACTCTTGTTATATGTATCATGGGACACAGGATATAGGTAAAGTTGCCACACTTTTACGATCCACGTCTGAATATGAATCATGTAACTTGTCTGGTCCATGTCTTACAATTTATGCTAAAGGCTTGAACACAATGCAAGAGGTTTCATGCAATGTTAAGATACTGGTGGTATGTATCTTAACTGTTCTGCACGGCCCTGCACCCACGGAAATTTTCCGGTGTCTACAGATATGTTTCGTGCTAAAAGTTACATATCATCGGCTTAAAGTGTTAACCTACTAAGTCCACTTTTTTAGGTAAAATGAGATTTTAGCATCTTCATACGGATTTTAATTTCTCTTTTGATTCGTTAAACAGTCAAGTCTTTGTATTTACTAGAACCTAAAATATTGTATGATGCGAATACCAGCTAAATCCAGTCGACTAATTTTTACCGCAAAACACAGTCAAGTCCACGACACCACCGTGCATTTATATTAACAAGCGTGTCGAGACAGGACTGTAGTTAAACACTGTGCTAAATTTTGTTAGTTTTTACCAGTTTTTTGCAATTGTTTAAGCGATTTAATAAAGTTTTGATTCTATACAGTATTACTATCCGTCCAGGAAGAGCTAAAAGGAGATTTGAAAGTCACAGACATTCGTGCTTTACGATACACTCCTGAAGGTGAAATTTATTATAAAACTAGGTTTGTTGATGAATGGAAAACTATTCCTCAACGAAAAAACATCAAAATTACTACACGCTCTTGGGAACAATTGAAACGGCTCTACTTAGAAAGACTCAAAATAACCGCTAAAGAATATGAACACCTTCAAGCTATTAAAAAAACTTTGCCTGTGGACTACCACAAATTGTATGATGATCTTCCTCACGAGTAAAGCAGTAGGTATTATGGTATTTGTTCCTAAGTTTCAGTTTGTATAAAGGATAATAAAATTACTTCGTATAAAATATTATTGTCTAATTTAATAAACCCGGTAAGTCCATTATTTATCTAATCTAAAAAAGCGATAACCAGCTATCTCCAAAAAATTACTGAAATTATATAAGTAATATAATAATTCTTACATATTTCAGTATATAAAATACTTTTGTATACTGTTTAAAGCATTTTAAAATTTATTTAAGTATTTTTTTTCAACAATAATCATTAAAAGTCGTTTTTTACCTCTCCTGTAAAATTGGTCAAAATGGACTTAGCAGGTTGACACTTTAAGCCGACGATATACGAGT